>VNJY01003915.1:0-88373 GCA_008042715.1 Drosophila bocki
TTCAAGCAATACGTTTAAAAAAAAACATATTTTAATTCTTTAATATTTTTAAAATATCGTTGTTAATGCGATGACATATTTATTTAGATCATCATGGCATTTAAATTTTCGAAATCGGACCACCTAGTTCTCCAGAATATGGTTGACAAAGTACGTTTTTTTAGTGTACTTTGGCACCCTGTATCTCGGAAAGTTGACAATATTTTTATTTTAATAAATATTAAAAAAATTCTTCATACTTTTCTATATAACTGGACAGAAATTTAAATTTCTGTTACTTAAGCGCTAATTAGGGCAATTTTTTAAAGAATAGTCTAAAAATCAGCTCGCGTCAGCTGCTAACAAAATCAAACATGTTTGGTTGATCAAACAGAGCGGAGCGGAGCTGACCTTATCAGCTTTCAGCTCCGCTCTCAGTGTGCGCGCTCTCATACAAGTAGTGTGTTTGTTTCAGAGAGCTGATAAGCCGTCAGCCGTCAGCTCCGCCTTCAGCTCGTAGTGTGCGCGCGGCCTTACGCCTGATGCTGAGAGTTGTAATTTTTCATGAACAGCCAGCAGGCAGCACGCAAGGCAGGGAAAGGCAGTGAGACAGAGAAAGAGAGAGAGAGAGACATGAAGATGGATATGGACACGCAGAGGCGTACACTCAAGAGGGGAGCTGATATATATTTCTACATATAATTTTTGAAGAGATTTTCATATTAAAAAGAAAATCTCAAAAAAATATTTAAAGTAAACCTGGACTATAAAAAATAATCCCTTAAAACCCCCCTCCCCTCCTTCGAGCCACTGCCTACACGGAGATGGACGTGAAACGTCAGGGCCTTGCATGACTGACAAACGATTCTTGGCTAAAAGCGACACCAGACCAGCCACCAGACAAATGTTTACCAAACCGATATCCTTGAGACATCATTGTAGACAAATACAATCAAATACAGATTAAAATACAAAAGAAAAATATACAAATTAAAAGAAGAGATTTTTAAACAAATTAAATACAAATATACAAGTACTAAATAGTAAAAATTCAAGTTCCAACATGACTAGTTCACCAGCGACACTTTGGTCGCCTTTTCGCGTATGTAAGCAAAACAGGTGTGTTAGTAAGTGTTAGCACGTGTTTGTGTGTATGCGGGTGTGCGGGTGTGCTGTGTGTAACGACAACAAACTTCATGAAAAGGATAAGCTGAGAGAGCGGTCTGAGAAAAACAAGCAGCGAACAACTCCACACGCGCGCACATAATGCAAGATTAATTTCTGATGTCGTTATAAATAAAAGCTCGAGTATTTTATAGCCACGCACACCCACTCATCTCATTCGAGTCCAAACAACAAATGCTAAAGGATTTTTCAGTGCTGGACATGCAAAGAATCGCGTTGGGTAATATGCGGCGTATACGCAATGTCAATGGGATGGCGTTGCGTATACGTAATGTTAGCCCAAACCAAAAACCTAAAACCCAAAACCAAAGTCAACGGCCACAAGAATAATGTTGCATTTTATTTCTCCCGGCAGTAATTCGCGGCCAAAACGGGTTTTGTTCGCATAATCGGATTTGCACACACATGAGTTTTATTTTGGGCCAAAAGCGGGGAGAAACGGAAACGGAAGTGGAACACAGACGACGACAACGACGACGATGGTGGATAGAGCCGGTCATCACATATTCAGGCAAATGACAAAACACACATTTAAACGCCGGGAAAGCGCTTTCTTTCTTTCCACCATTCATTCACTCACTCATTCATTCATTTATACATTCATTCTCCCTCGTTGGTCGTTAGGGTAGGAACACATCCCCCGAATTATTTAACTAAGGAATGCATAATTGCTTCATTTGGGCCAAATTGCAACCAAAAAACCAAAACTAAACTGTGCACATGATGCCCCTTTGAGTTCAAATACCCACCAGAAGTGAATGCTAATCTTCAAATTTAGAAACAATTCGCTAATCAAACAAAGAGAGATGCATTAAAATTGATGCAGTATTTGCTGGAACTATGATCGAGTAAATGTTGGGATTAAAAGGGTACAATATTTACCACTCTCTCTCTCTCTCTCTTTCGGAAAAACAATTTTACCTTTCGCTCGCCGAGCATTAAAAATGAAAAGCTACACAGAAAATATACATGGCAGGCGGCGGCGGCGGACAAAATCCAATGAATTTTCAAATATATTGAAATGTGTGGTCAGTTAAAGGGGAGGCATGGTGCATATGTGTGCATATTTGGCGGCTGATAAACCGTTTGTCTGGGCAATTATAAATGCATAAATGAATACAACAAGGCTATGTGTTACAAGCAGCTATTTTTCATCATGCCACATTTACGACACACACACTCGGGACACGTAGCTATGGGTATAAAAGCTAATCAAATTTTCCAGGTGCTAACTGAATTGGGGGGGGGCATGGGGCAGGTATTCATTCAATTAGCCAGAGTAGGGATATACATACATCAATGTGTTGAATCTCTTCAGCCCTCTTAAGTGGGTTGATCAACAGAAATGAGAAGGCCAACAGAGGGAAAAGAGTTTACAGAGAGAGAAAAAGGCTACAATAAATATTTTAAAAACCCTAAAAGTTAAGCTTATCTTATTTCTGTTTTCTAAATTATATTTATTTCTTTTTTCTCAGTGCCTGCTGGCTGTACACACACACACCTGATGATGACCTGTAAGGCAGATTCAGCACTTTTGGCCCATTGTCTGGGCCTTGCTATCTGCTCTTGCCCCGCGTCCTTCTTATGCCAATCTGTTTAGCCTCTAGTTGGGGTTCTCCTTAGCTAGCCATTCATTTTAATGTCCTGCCTGGTTTTCGTTGTCCTTCTCCCTCTCTCTCTCTCTCTCTCTCTCGTCGTAGTCCTTCTAATTGTTGCCATTGCTGTTTGTATTGCCTGTGTTGTTGTTGCCATTGCATTTCTCAATTTGTTTGCACACTTATCTCATGAAGTTGTTTGCTGTAAGCATTTTTCAAATAGTTTACAGCAAACGCTTAGCCATTTTAAAAGTCCTGGCAGCAGGTCCTTTTCATTGAATGCTCCTTGAATATTGAGTATTGTGAAATGTATATATTGAGTTTTAAGTAAACAAAACCTTTTAATTGCCAGAACATTTATAAATATTCAATATAAAATAATAAATCTTTTATTTATAGTTCATAAAATGTTATTTTAATTGATCGATTTAATAAATTTTTAAACATACATCAAATAAAAACAAACAAACAACATATTAACGCCAACTTGTACTTCTTCAAACTAGTAAAAAAAATTGTTTTTATATAAAGGAAAAGCTAACGACAACAACAAAAAGTTGAGTGCGAGAAGTGCTCAGGAAAACATTTTCGGCGCTTAGTCACGCACAAAACTTTTTTCGAATAATATTATCTGAAGAGGAGGAAAAAAAATAGATATATATATATATATAAATAAGAAAAACAGATACTCCAAACGCCCACGGACCACGCCCACACGCTTAACAATTCAATTTTTGGCGCTATAAAAATGCCAAAATGCGGCAAAGCGAGATGGAGATAAAAGCGGTACAAAGAAACCAAGAGATAAAAATTCAATGGAGTTTATATTGTGTATTTTTTTTGGCTTTTTTTATTTTTTTTTCTCCTACGCATACATCAGAACTTGGCTTAGCGTGTGAGTACTTACACTAGGAAAAAAAGCTTAGACCAGCACTTTTTAAGCTAAAATGTAAAAAAATGTTGGAACTTACATAGAAGATTATTTACAAAAAAAAAAAAAAATAAAAAAAAAATAATTATAGAAAGAAATGTTCATTTCTTAATTTATTCTTTCACAAAATATTTTTAAAAGCAATTTCTTTTATTTTATTAAAATATATATGTATATATATTAATGTTACCTAGATTGAAAGCTAGAAAATTACATTAAATTCTTAAGTAAATATATAATCTTAAAGATTTTAAATGAAAAAAAAAATATTAAAAATGTTTAATTTAATTCTAAAATCAAAGCTTGGTTTAGAAAACTCTCTAAATAACAAAAACAACATATATTTAACATAAAAATAAAATATATTAATTAATAAAAAAAAAATAAATAAAAATAATATACATATGAGAGTTTTAATCTTAATAATTTCGCCAAGGAAAACCATTGATAAATTATAATATTGAATATACATTTTCCACAATTTTTTTCTGCGTGCCCTAGACAATTGTGAAAGTGTGTAAAACTACGACAAATCGTTGCAAGTACCGCCAATCCAGTCCAGTTAAGTTCAATCCCCAGCAGCTCGCCTCCCTCGCTGCCAAATAAAAGTTTAATTGTTCGACTTGGACCCGGGCAAAGTCCCCAAAAAGTACCCAAAAAGCACCCTAAAAAACCCCACTCTTATCCACTTCAAACACTTTGGGCAAAACTTTGTTGCAGAAATTGCAATTGTCCAAGAGCCCAAAAAGCGATGAACATTTGAAGAAAATAGGCAAAAGCGCAAAAACAAATTTCAAACCAAACAAATAGCAACAGAAATAAATAAAAATGAGCCAGGGCCAAAGCCACACTCACTGCAAAGTAAAATCAAATAAAAGAAAATCAAATAAAATTAAATAAAAGCGAAAAGGAAATGTAGGCAGGCAGGAACATACACACTTTCAAAATATATACATTTATATATATACAAAAAAAATATATATATATAAAATAAAGAATAATGTAAAAAACAAGTGGAAAACTGAAAAAAATTTGCATGCGAAAACGCGATGGCGACGTGGAAAAATGGAAAAGCTGCCACACGACAGCGGCGAATGCAAAAGCAACAATAAACTGAAGCAAAGGAACAACTGCAATTATTCAACAATTTGCAAGGCTTGCTGGAAAATGGGGGCGTGGCAGCAGGAGGGCATCAGGGCAGCAGGTGGGGCGGCGGCGGCATTCAAAAAGCGGCAGAGTGGCCGCGTGGAAGAAAAGTTCTTCAAACTTTGGCCATACAAAAGTGTACTTGAATGTGTGTGTATAGAAAAATTATAAACATACCTCCTCTATATATATATATTAGTATATATATAGAAAATGTAATGTTTTCTTTATGTTTTCCATTCGCTTTTGTTGAGTTATTTTTACTGTAATTTTAAGGGAAACTTTGGCCCAACCCTTTTAGTTACCAATAATGAATAATAACAACAAGGTAAACATGGCGTATACGTTATGCAACTAAACTGAAGTATAAACAAACTATATATCAAAATAAAAATATACAAATGTAAATCTCAAAAGATGATTTAAAGTTTCTGCCAAGAAGCATGGCTTCAACTAACTTTAGACTAACTTTTAAGTAATTAAAACTAATTAAGATTTGATTTCTAAAAACAAAATTATTGCCTGATGTTTGCTGTGAAAACTAAGATTACAAACTTGCATTTTCAAGATTTTTAATTAAATAATTACAGTGAAAATTATATTTAATATTCAATAATTTAATATTCTAGAATTTAATATTTAATAATTTAATATTCAATAATTGAATATTCATTAATTTAATATTTAATAATTTAATATTCAATAATTTAATATTCAATAATTGAATATTCATTAATTTAATATTTAATAATTTAATATTTAATAATTTTATATTTAATAATTTAATATTTAATAATTTAATATTTAAGAATTTAATATTTAATAATTTAATATTTAATAATTTTATTTAATGAAAATCCTATTCTAGTGATTGGCTTTCCATACATCTTCATTCTTCTTAGGCTTCATAAGAAATGCACATCTTAGACTTAGGCTCGGAATATATTCATACGATATTCACTATATGGCATCACCTTAACCCACTGAAGCCCGTTTGGCACTTGGCCCAATAAATCGCATGTTCTCTTACCTATTTTTTAACCCCTGCTGGGCACTCACGTACTGTTGCCCACACAGTTTGTTCCCTGTCCCAGGACTGTCTTGTTTACTGATTTTTTCGGTGCTCCTTTTTTTCTCTCATATTTTTTTATTTTTTTTTTTTCTAGTATTTCTGTTTTTATTCATGTTTTTTTTTTGTGCTGTCTGTTGGTTTATTTTGCTGTCTTGGCAGAAAGCTGTGTAGTCCGATGCAGTGATTCTGCTGCTGTTATAAAATATGAGCTGGAATTAGGCTACCATAGACACACCCATACTGCCGCAGAGATTGGGAGGAGGTAGGGGGGAGGGTAGAGCACGCACACACACCGGCACAACCAAGGTTTCATATATTCGTGCCTGAAGTTTGATACAAAAAAAAAAAAAAACGTGTTGTGTGTGAGAAGCCAGAGGCTGGGGAGCGGACAGCAGCAGGACATATGTCCTGCAGGGATTCGCCTGCTGGCTCCTCCAGGGCCTCCCCATTTTCCTCGTTTCCGCTCCTCGAAAAGGTGTGAGCGTGTGTGTGTTTTGTCAAATGTGCACTCATTTCTGCTGAAAAATTGAAGTACATGCATGACTGCTCCAACCTGTCACAGGAGAGAGGCTTCTTCCCTACACCCCGTCAAGTCCTTGGTTACACTGTGCTTAACAAATTATAGTCTTGTCTTCTTAATAAAAAGAAAATATATATATTTTTAAGGCTATATTTAAAAACAAAATCTATTAAAACTAAGCTTTTTCACTAGAATAACTATTTACTTATTAATTTTTAAATTTGTAAATTTTTTTGTCAAGTGTAGGACAAGCCAAGCCTTTTGGCTTGTTTTTTCTTTTGTTTTTTTTTTTGTAGATTTCATAAGATTTCCGGTCACTTCACTAATGAGTTTTACAATGCCTCGTAGCACACACACACACACTCTCGAAAATTGTTGATACAATGTCCTTGCTCAAACAGTCCTTAAATCCAATCCTTCCCCACACACACACACACACACATACACCGAAGTGTGTGTGCTTAATTTAATTTCCCATTCTTCATATGTATGTGTGTGTGTGTGTGTGGGAGCCGGAGCCGGAGCTGGAAGCTGAGAATTTCCATTGAGCCGTGTCTCTGTTTGTCTTTTGTTGGGCGAGGTCATCTTTTATAAAAGGAAGCCGCCTGCTCCTTTTCAGGAAGAACTTTACAACAGTTAAGTGCTTAATTTATGTTGCTGGACTAATTCATTGAGATGGTCGTGGTTGGTCAGAGATAAGTGAAAAAGTCCTAAGTTGCTCCTAAAAACCTGACAAAAGGGGGCCTTTACTCTCCACTAGCCGGAGAGTAAATAATTGGGTTAGCCGGCAGGTCTGTAGCCAGTAGCCAGTAGCCTGTAGTATGTGGATCTCTTCAAGAAGTGCTGGAGAAATAATTTAAATATATATTTTAAATTCAACTTGAGGCATAATTGAATAAAGGCACTCAAGCAACAGAAGCTGGCTAGCAAAGAAACATTTTTAAATAACCTTTCTGAGCTCCAAGATGTGATTTTAAATTCAGTTTTAAAGACCAACTAAATGGAAATTTTAGCCATTAAAAAATGTCATAAAATTTATTTTTAATAAACTCTTAAATAAAAACAAAACAAAATACTTGTAGCTTGTTAGAAAATTATATTAAAATTAATTATACGAAAATCAAAGTACAAATGAGCTCTTCAGCATCAGTTTGTCGGTATTTAAACTTTCTCTGTTATCGCTTAAATCGTAGCCAACTTTTTAGCCGTTAAGTGATTCATTCATAATCTCTAAGAAACTCAACTATGTTCATGCATATTCGTCCTCGTCGTCCTCGTCGTCGTCGTCATCATCGTCTAAGCCAACTGGCCAAAGTTCATTCATAATCTGAGATTGTTTCGCCAACTATTCTCATACATATATATATAAACAAGTATACATAAACACTTGTGCTCAGTTGCTTATGAGGAAACAGAGGGATTTATCATAAACTTTGCTTCTTTTTAATATTCACGTCACACGCGGCGTATGAGTAATTTTACCCGGCAAATGGCCAAGTCGTGTGTTGCGAGGGCCCATGCCATTGCTAAGTGAATGAAACAAAGTGAATTAAATTCAATCCAATTGAACCATAACGAATAAAAGACTTTAGGCTTTAAAAGGAAAAAAAAAAGCTGAAAATGTAAATTAAAACTTCAACCCAACTCAAAGGGAAAAAAAAGTTGAAAGGCCGTCGCCCTAAAAACCCAACAGATGTCTGAGTATAAATGTGTATGTACGAGAGACAACAATCGATTTCTGAAAAAAATATATTCAGCACTTTAAATAAATAATTATTTACAATTCAGAAGGATTTTTGAGGGATGCTTGTGTCCCGATTTCTGTCAACACAACTTTATTTGCCTTTTGTGAATTGTTAAATGTTGCAAACAAAAATATGACACCAAACCAAAAAGAAAGAAGCTACCCAGCCATCCTTTTGAAGAGGGTAGACATTTTTATAGATTAAGATTTTTGATTTCAAACGAGGTACGAAAAAAAAGGCTGAGTTTACTGACTCTGAAATAAAATATTTATACTCTTGTCTTGCTGAATGTTTGAATTTTGTGTGTGAAAATATTATAAGAAAGAAATCTTATTGAGAAAAGAATTGTTTATAATATAAACAAAATATATTTTTATATATTTTTAATATATAGAAACTTTAACTTAAACTATCTTTTTTTTATCAAAAACTCCCCTAGTTTTTTGCCTAAAAATTCACTAATAAATCTTGACTGTCCCAACCATATTTAATTATTGAACTTTTGTCAACTCTTCAGGGCTGCCCTTCCACAATTTTCCCCTTTAATTTCTCTTGGCTTTTCCCGATTTTCACCAGTCCTGTTGTTTTTACACTGGCATTCTTTTGAGTGGGGTTTTTTGGGGCGGAAAAATTATTACGCATATATATACACACACGAACAGATGAACAAACGCCCGCCCGCCCCTTAGGCTCTTTGCCATTTTTATCGGCTGCCAAATGGTCCAGTCACTTGGTCCAGTCTGCCGCTCCTGGCCACTTGGCCTAACACTTCCGGGGCCGGAGCCATAAACCGAAATGTCTTGTTTGCACTGAATCGGGGGAGTGTTATGGCCAGGGAGCAGGAGCAGGAGCAGAAACAGAGACTGCGAAATCAGTTAACAGGCAATTTAAACTATTTTACAGACTGCGTACGGCATGCCAAATGACCCGAGCCAAATGTCAATACCATCACAGTACGTAGCGAAGCGATTTTCCTGCAAAAAATAAACCTTTATTCGGCAACCTGGCGCAGGGGCATTCAATTTATTGGAATGTGGTGGGTAAATAGTGTGGCCAGGCACCTTTAAATATTGATTCATTTATGGTATTGGATACATTTACATACATACATTTAGAATCTATAGTTAGGTAATAGTTTGATGAGAATTTAATACAAAAAAAGTAATGTGCCTGCACTTGACTAATAATTAGTGTGGCCAGTTGCTTTATTTATTATTTTATTTTTGCAAATTTTTCCAATAATTATATATCTGGTTTTAAAACAGTTTAAATGTTATTTAATCTAATAAAAGAATAAAACTTTATAAGACACATACGGCTGTTTGAATGGTCACATTATTCACCTTTAATTTTTAATATTTTTTCGCTTTAAATGGTTAAAAAACACTAAATCGGTTAAATTTTCAAGAAATATCTAAAAATTTATAATAATTGCTAATTTATTAATTCATTTAATACAATTTAATATTGTGTGGCTGCATTTTATTATTAAATAGTGTGGCCAGGCCTATTTAAACAGCAAATTTTGTCAAATTAATTAACTTTTTATTAAATTTATTTTATTTGACTTTAAAAAAAAAAATCAAAGTAATCCCTTAGTTCCATTATTTAATATTTCAGGGTCAAAACACATTAATTATAATGCCAAAGATGTAGGTTGCCTGTTAAACATTACAGATGTTCCTTCGCCTGTATCGCTATTACATTGACATCTCATGACAATTTGTAAACAAGCTCCGAGGCTGAAAACAATTCACTCGAAAGGTGTGTAAACGCCATGAACCCGGAACACCACAGCTCGTGCGCCCGCACACAACTATTATGATTTCGGTTAATTAGCAGAGTGAAAAGTGCCCCTGGGATCATGAACGACATCGATCTCAAGTGGCTACCTTGCACGGGCCCCAGATAAGATCTCTGCATATAAAAGGGGTGCAGTTTGGACGAATCAACATTCATTCATCCAGCAGAGAAGTAGAAACTGCAGTAGCAGAACCACTTAACCGACGCAACATGAGAGTTTGTGGGTAGCTCTCGACCACATCCTTCGATCGTGAAAACTAAAACGTCTTCCTTTTCTCTTCCGCAGACCACTTGCTGCTGATAGGATTCGGTCTGGCGGCCATTGCCGGCGGACGAGATGTTCTGGCTCACCCGCCGAGGAACGATCCTCCGCCGTGTACGCCACCACCTTGTACACCAAAGCCGCCACCCTGCACTCCACCACCGCCACCATGCACTCCACCACCGCCACCATGCACTCCACCACCGCCACCATGCACTCCACCACCATGCACTCCACCACCCTGCACTCCTCCACCCTGCACTCCTCCGCCCTGCACTCCTCCACCCTGCACTCCCCCACCCTGCACTCCACCACCCTGCACCAGGACACCACCACCTTGCACTAGGACCCCACCACCTTGCACCAGGACACCACCACCCTGCACCAGGACACCACCACCCTGCACCAGGACTCCACCATGCAACAGGCCCCCCCCACCATGCACCACCACGCCACCTTGTATCACCACCACCTGTCCCGTAACCGTCGTAACTACCGAAAAGCCGGTAGCGATTAGGCAATTGTTCTCTCGCCAGGACTGCCAGGGACAGGAGGACGGAACCTTCTTGGCCGATGTGGGCCACTGTCGCCGGTACTACGTGTGCAACCGCCAGAAGGCAAAGCGTCAGAACTGCCCCAACGGATACTGGTTCGATCGTGAGCTGAAGACCTGTCGCCTGGCCAGGCTGGTGGACAACTGTGCCGCCAGGCGCAATTAGTTACCCAGTGTGACCAGACCCACTGCTTGGCCAGTGTGGCTGTGCCTCTTAGCTAACCGCGAGGCAAATTGGCTTTAGAGAAAATGTACTATTTTTTTTTTTGTTGTTCTAGTTTTTCCAAAAGAGTTTAGCAAAAGCAAAATGTAAATTAATTTGTAACTATTCCAAATCCCAAAAATAAAGGTTTCAATGATTATACATGAAGCATGATTGTTTAAGGGTTATATAACACTCAAGTGTCATACTCCCACTGCAAAAAAATATTGAAATAACTTCGATTTCGATGACAGCCAATAAACTTTCAAATATTCAACAGTTTGGCATTCCAAAAGAACCAAATTGAAAGGCATTGTCATGGTGAAATTTGGTCCGGGGAGCCTGGATGCAATTTGATTTACTTTGCCAATCAGTCAAAACCATTATTAATATCTGTCTAGCTCTAAATAAAGTACGGCAACGATTAAGATGTCTGGCCAAAAAGCCTCCCCCCGCTGCCCGTTATCCCTGGAAAAAAATAAAAGAAAACTTTCAATCAGACGAAAAAAAAAAAAATGTGGAAAAAGCAAAACAAGCTCATAAATTTGTCAACACTTTTGGCACCCCCTCGTGGATGCACATCCATATCCGTTTTATAGGCGTCAACTTTTCGTTCGAGGACTACTCGGAGGACTCCCGGGCAACAGTGCGACAGTTGTGAGTTAGTGTCTGTGGCATTACTATGTCAGGCTATTTATTATATCCCGCCACCAGGGGGCGGGGGATTGGGCATTTGACAGGACAAAGAATTTATTTGTCGATAAGCATCCTTGATATACCACTGGTGTGCGCCCCCGAGTGAGGCTAGAAAATCTCGCGGAAATCTCTCTACCAAGTCACTAAATCAGCCAGGCAAAAATAGTAGCTGATGTGTGTTATTCATGAGTTTGTTGGGTAGGTCTTAATTCAGACTGAATTAAGGACATTCATAGGCTGACTATGGCACTTGCTAATCTCATAAGGAGCCAAAAGTCTATTGGAGAAATTAAAGATGAAAGCCTAGGCCTTACAGTTTAATATATTAAAATATAAATATATTACAAATATATATTACTATTTATTTCTACAATTTCCCTATTTTTTTAGGAATTATCAAAGCTTTTTCAATAGACAAAGCTCTCATTTTTAGTACCCCTATTTGTTGCTGTGTATTTGTGGCTGTATTTGTTGATCCCCAAAAGTTTTCTTCTTACTTTTTTCGGGTCACCAACACAAATCAAAATGCAAAAGCGCCGCAGCAGAGGGCCACGTTGTCTCGCGCCTGACTTTTATCATATTTCACTGGGGCATTCGACGACCGCCAAAAAATGAAACCAGGAATAAAAAAAGAATACAAAAAAAAACAGATAGAAAGAAAGAAAAAGTGTAGAAATGGAAACAACAAGCGAGAAACCTCGACTAAGGATAGTTTTTTTGGCATTACCAGAAAAACGAGACGAGGCAATAAAATGCATAAAACTTTAAATGCAAAAATGGATTTTTTGGTAGCGTTTCACTCTATATATATATATTTATATATATAAAAGTATAGCTATGTCCCCGTATATATACGCATTTAATACCTCTTCTTTTATGGCGCAAAGTAGCGCTTGAATTGTTTTCGCACAGTTGGGCGAATATAACGCATTCGCATTCACACACGCAGGCTACAAAATCGCGCATACGCCGGGTGGGACGCCCACTTGCATAGATACGCTGACAAACAGACAGACAGACAGACACTCGTGTCCAGTCAACCAAATCGAACTGCAATTCATATTCTGGACAAAGAAAAAATGCCAGCGAATTTCCTTAATAAATCAATCGGCTTAAAAGGTGTAAATGATATTGAAGTTTGGCCTGAAAGGGATTACATTTTAGTTTTAATTAAAGTAAAAATAAATAAAATACGGGCTTAGCTAGAAAATTGCTCAATTAAATTAGAAACTATCGATAGGTCTAAACCAAAACATTAATTTTTATTTAATTTTTAAATAATATATTTACTTTAAAACAAAGACAACATACCATTTAAAACATTAAAGTCCCTTCTTTTTTTTTTTTGTATTAATCTATTTATTCTTACCTTATTTATTTTTGTATATTTTTTGTATCAAAACCTTTTTTTTGTATGCCAACTTATCCACTTAATAAATACAATAGAAAACAAAAACCCCGCAACAAGGGCAATTGTTTGTGGTCGGTTAATTTATGGCCAACTAAAAGTTGAATTAAAATCCGTGGCGCTTCAAAATTGTTGCGGCTTTAGGATACTTCAATTGTTTCGATTTAGCATTAAATATATTATATTTTGTGGCATTAATTAATAAGCACATTTAACACTTACCGCAAAAATCCCGAAGAGCAATGAGCGCGCGTATGTTAATCATACGCCATGTTGCCCGTTCTTAGATTTTCCTCATAAATATTCAGTTCGGTTTCTCTTTCAGAACTTGGCTCCTGCAAAAGGTAAAGCGACAAAAAATATATATATTTTCGGCAAAGATTTAAAGCAGATTATATAAATAAATAAATAAAGCCGGTACCATTTTTTCCAGCGCCTTTTTTTGCTCTTGTGGGGTTTGCACATTGAATTTTTAATTGCCGCGCAAGCAAAAAATTTACAAAATTACAACTAAACTTTAAATTAAACTTGAAATTGCACACACACACACACAGCGTGACACACACACGAGTGCCCCCTGGGGAGGGAGACTGGGTAGGGGGCGCACTTCTGCTAGGGCATTTCGTGCCCAAAGTGCCCTCGCTTTATAACGAGCTCAGTTATTTCAATTATTAATTAATATCTCGCAGTGGAAAAAGATGCAGACAGGTAGAGGCACATACTTATATAGTAAGTGTACACGGCGAAAATGATTTGGCAGGATTTGACAGGATTCTTATTTTTTTAAATATATTTCTACAAATTAAAACTCAAAAGTTGAAGGTTTGGATTAAAAAAAGAGAAAATTACTCTTAAAAAATAAAATATTTAATAATTTAATATTAAAAAACAGTAAATATAAATTTCTTAGATATTTTAATAGTCAAGTTTTGACATTATTTATGAATTATATATATTTAACACAGAAAAACTAAAAATATCCTCTCATTTTCTTATTATTTATTAAAGTTTTGTGGCTTAAAAAATAATTCCTTGTACTAATTGAAGTTTTATTTCTTTATTCCCATCAATTCAAGTATATAATTGCCTTTTTATACAGTAAATTTCTTATATTCACAGTGCATGTATGCATATTCCCCTTATCTGTTTCACATTCGCATACAGTTGCCGTTGAAAGTTTGCCACCATTGGTAAGTGAAAGTTGAACGTAAGTAAAATAGTTTTCAGAGCAATTGAAAAACGCTCAACGCAGAAACTTTTGTGCAGTTCATTTTCATTTTTCCCACTTGCTTTCCACTCTCTCTGTCTCTGTCTGTCTCTGTTGTTGTTGTTGTTTTCCTCTGTGGCACCAACTTGCACAATTTGCGAGTGAGAATCTCAAATATTATATTTTATTTTTATTTCATTTCGCTCACACACAAATTTCTCGTTTGGAAGCATACAAATTCAATTAAGAGCAAATGACGAAAACTTTTCCAAGTTTCAGGCGAAAAAAAATAAATAAATAAAAATAAATTAATAAATAAAATAAAATAAAGCTGAACGGAAATCAAAACTTTTGTCACCTGATCATCAAGAAAGCAAGCACAGGTAATGAAAAAGTCACCAGGAGAGGGAAAACTTTTTTAACAATTTTCTATTAATTTATTAGAAATATATTTAAGTATTTAATTAAATTAAAAATTATTTATAAATCATTCTAAATCATAAATGATTCTAAATTAATATTAAAAAAAAAACATATTAAAAAATGTAAATTTTTAAGCAAAAATTAAGGGTAGAATTACTTTGCCTTTTTAACATTTCCCTTAAAAAATATTATTAAAATAAATATATATAAAATATAAAAGTACCAGGAAAATTGTACACTGTACAGGCTTACCTTGAAGACACAACACACCCTGGCACTAGAGTGTTTATAGACAAAATAGAATTCCCAGCGAAGTGTTGGGAGACTCACATTACGTGGAAGCTGATTAAAATGTTTTGGCAAAAGTGAAAGTGAGAGAGGACAAGTGCCTTAAAGAGAGACAAATAAAATCAAATCGAATGAAATAAAAGCTAGACTAAAAAACGCAAATACCAAAGCAGCAGAAAAAAATAATCAAAGATGTTTGCTGCCGCCGCCGCTGCTATTGCTGCTGGCAAACACAAATTCGTTGGCAATTTATTATTAGAAAGAAGCAGACGATGCCACGAGGCCAAGAACAGAAAGATAAGCGGGGAAAGAGAGATTCTGAGAAGGCCAGAAGGAGAGAAGGAGAGAGGCGGGCGATAAGCTGTGAGAAAAGCTAAAAAGCTGATGCTGCGAGTGCCAGTGCAGCGGTCGCAGGGCCATGACAGCTGTTTATGTAGCTGTCGGAACGACAGCGACATCAGCATACCAGGAGCAACATCATCGGCAGCAGCAACAGCAGCAGCAGCAAAAGCAACAGCAGCAACAGCAACAGCAACATTAGCAGCAGCAGCAGCAGCAACAGCAGCAACAACAACAGCAACATAACACATTGCTAAGAGCGACACTACATACTTGTACTTGAATGTGAAAACTACATAGTAGTTTGATACCCTACACAGAGAAATAATAAGTATCATAGAAACATTATTACCCTTGCAGGGTATTCGAATTTCAATCAGAAGTTTGCAAGTATATATATTCTTGATCAGCATCATCAGCCTAGTCGATCTCGGCATGTCTGTTTCTACGCAAACTAGTCCCTCAGTTTTAAAGCTATCTGAAACTTTGCATATTGTCTTCTTTCTATATACTCTCCCTGCTATATATGTCAGAACGGGCCGGATCGGACGACTATATCATATGGCTGCCATAGGAACGATCGAGAAATTAATAGAAAAAAATTATAAAAACATTGCCCTCATATTAGCCATATTAAAAATGTGTTAAATCTTGTTAAACCCTATTTTTAAATTTAGAAAAAATATAAAATATTGAAAAATTGTACATATATATTAAAAAAATATTAAATATTAAAAAATATATTTAATTTGATTTTTTTTTACCAAATTAATCCCATGTATAAATAGGTTTTAATTAAATGCAGAACAAGAACATACTCGTTAAATTTTCCGGCCCCAGCATACATACATACACATGTGTAAATATATATATATATGTAAATATACACCTCTACACGCTTTATAACCCCTTGCTACCGCGTAGTCTATGAGAAATAAATATTTGCCATGTTTATTATTATTTCAGAGCAACAACACGATAGTCTCTTCTCCACCGGCTGAGGGAGGTGGAATAGCGGAAAAGCGGAAAATGGAGGATGGAAGGAGCTGGTCAGACACGCGCACCACCACCATATGCCCAAAGTCTCATCTTCGCGGTGTTCTTTGGTCGTTGAGATGCCGCCGCCTAGTCAATATTTCATTTGGCACTTGAACTAAATTCCTTCAGTTTGCTGCGAAGGTTGACGTCTCGGCTGACGTCAACGTCATCAATGTTAGCGATGGCAACTCGGTTATCGAAGCATAACTATCGTTTGAAGATGAAGTATTTCGATAAGTATTTCGATTGCTATATACATTCACTGAATTATTAATTAAATTTTTGTAAAATATTTTATTAAATAATGTTTGATTTACTTTGAATATATCGATTTCATTTCGATATATTATTCATGATTTCGATAACATTGGAATGAAACAGAAAGATTGGTGTATCAGTAAATTATGTAAAATATTTGAAAATGTTAGAAAATTTACATTATTTTCGCACTATTATTTAGAGTGATAAAAAAATTATTAATAATTATACTTTAGCTATTTTTTTGTATAATAAAAGATATTTATACACATCTATTTGAATGTATAATCATAATTTCTATATAAATGCTGACCCAGTCCACCTCTAATAATGGATTCTGCGTTTCATATGTAGATTGCAGTTTGTTTTGTAATTTCGCTAATTTTGCCCAAAGGAAAAACAAAAAAGAAGCCTATATTTGGACAAATAAATAACAAAATAAAACACAAAAGATTAGAAAGAGAGAGGGGGATAGCAAGAGAGAGAGAGATAGAAACAAATTGAACAATTTTCTGTTGACAATGCACGCTGGCCGAAACCTA
The DNA here is from genome assembly GCA_008042715.1 of Drosophila bocki. Lineage (NCBI taxonomy): Eukaryota > Metazoa > Arthropoda > Insecta > Diptera > Drosophilidae > Drosophila > Drosophila bocki. The sequence continues at coordinate 17,193 of VNJY01003915.1, forward strand.
GCACAAATAATGCACAATTACAAGAGAAATAACAAATTGATTTTTATTCCGCAACATGATATGATTTCATAGAGCGAAAACATTTAGCAATTTTCTAAAATTAAATATATGTATTGTTTTGCCCAGCGGGCGACATTTTCATGGCGTTTGCCATTGGGAAATGGACTGCGAATTTTCGCATTTGCTTTAAATTCGATAGTAACTTTTTGGTTTTTGGCGAGACAACTACATATTATAAACAAATATACAATTCAAAATGTTGCTATTTGCTCTAGGGCGCAAATAAATGATATTTGTCAGTCTTTAATTATCTCTCTTGTGGTCTTTAAATTATTAAAAATAAATTGGGGCTTAAATTAAAAATTGGAAATATAACTTTTTACTAATTGCCAGCTCCTTTTAATGTCATTGCCTGTAATTTCCTAAAACATTTGCCCAAGACTGGTTCGTTTAACCGCAATCAGGTCACATGGCAGACAGCAGATACACATGGAAATACACTGAGAGAAACACAAGTTACAAAATACAAAGTAAATATAACTATTATAAACAAATATCAAAGATGTTAAGTTAAATTTAATATTTGCAAGAGATTTATTCTTTAATTTTACCTTCATTAAAAATTTATAAATTTAAAAAATAAGCTATTTATTTTTCCCAGTTTCCCACAATATAAATGCTATTTTTCAGCTTTCATCTTCGGCCTTTGTTGTGGCCCAAAAAATACAAAAATGAAAACCTCAACAAAACGAAGCAGCAGTTTAGAATATTTATTTAAGATATATATTTTTAGCGAGGCAACAATTAAAATTTATTATTATAAATAAATAAAGAATAAAAATAAAATAAAATAAATTAATGACGAACAGAAGCCAAAGAAGGAACGAAAGAAAGTCAAGAAAGGCAAAAAGTGAAAGGCAGTAGTTTATCGTTTCTTTCTGTCGGCTCCCCTCTTTTTCGTTCATTGTGAAAATGGACATGTTGTTTTTCCATTTTCATGCCATTTTGCATTTTGGCTCTCCTCCTCCTTTCAGTCTGCATTTTATTTTATTATTTTTGGTCAGTTTGCTTTCTCTGCTTGTAATGAAAGCGATTACAAGCCCAACAGTAAAGCAAACGATAATCAGGAGCAGGCGGAAAGGGGAGGCTGAACGAAGATGGCAGAAAACCATTTCCTCTTGGCCATTTTTGCAGTATTTCTGTGTAAAGTTGTCTTGGCCAAATTTATGACATTTATTGAAATCGTTTCTCTCTCTCTCTCTCTCTTTCTTTTTTATACTTTCCCCTGGTCTGCTCTGATTAGTAGCCAGCGATTTCGTTTATATTGTCAAGTCCTTGCAGCCAAAATCCCGAATCCTGCTGCAATTAGTTTCGCATTCCCCTGGACAATTGCTGGAAATTGCAGGGAACTTTAAGCCAAAAACAAAAGGAACACACACACACCGAAATGAAAACAATAAAATGGCAAATAAATTACAAGAAAATCCCCGCAAATGAGAGAAACCTGTTGCTCTGAGAACACAAAAAGCCAGAAGGGGGGGACTGGAGGGTAAAGCTAACCCATAGCTGGGAAATCGTTAAAGGAAGTTCCGGGCTTAACCGCAGAAACTTGCGGCTTAATTCTATTGAAATAAATGGAACCAAATATTAAAATAAAACAAAAAGAAATGTAATCACAGCGAATTCCGACAAAGAGATAAAACTAAATGGGGCCCAACAAAGATATGGCCAAATAATGGAATAGACCATTTTCGCTAAAGATATGAAAATTAAAAGCTTTAAACTTTCAAATTAAGGCAACTCAACGGGGATTTTCCATAATAAATCAGACTTTTTAGCTTGATAAAATGTTGTTAAATTCTCAATTTTAAATATAAGAAAATATCTTTATATTAAGTTCATCGAAAGTCTGGCTTAATTAATTAATAACAACCCTTTGCAGCCATTGTAATCAATTTTTTAAGCCACCCAAAATTTTCTTTGCTAAGAAAAAAATTACAAAAAATAGAGGAAAAGCAAATGAGAGCAGCAAGAATGTATGGAAAATATAAAATGAAAACTAAGAAATCGACGAGGGCGCCGAAAGTGCGTGTACAGGCCTTATAGCCATAGCCTTGGGCCACATATGTGCGAATGGGAGGAGGGAAAACCAGACGAGATAGATGTACATAATGCAAAACTTTGTCAGCAGCCAAGAAAAAGAGGGAGAGAAAGAGATAGAAAGGGATAAAAAAAAAGGCAGGAAAATTGTAAACAATTAAAACTAACTGAATACCAAACGAAACAATAGCTAATAATAGTAGTTTCTTGAAGGAAAACAACAAAAGCATTTCATTTAATAATATTTTTAATAAAAAATAATATTACTTAATCAATCAATTTAAAATCCATTTCAATACAAAAAAGAACCTTGTTTTTTTCCTCATGGAAGTATTGTAATATTTTGTTAAGCATTAAAAACCTATATTAACCATTTATATTCTTTCTTAATTAACTCTTTTCACCTGATTTAACTAATTTCAAAATCTATAAAGCAATATTTTTTATTAAATAAATATATAAAAATAATTCAAGCCCTTTTTTTTATACCAATTGATATTTTTTCTTATTTAATAAATTAACTAAATATGGAAAATGAAAAAATACAGGAAAAACCTGTTCTAACTGCTGTTTCAATGACATTTCCTAAGCTCCACCTAGCTTACTTTAAGTTAAAAAATATTTAAAATATTTTTCTAATAAAAAAACCAGTAAACTTAATATACTCAAAGGCAGTCGAGGCTTGGTTAGGGTATTTTGAAAGAAAAAACTCGGGAAAAAGCTAAGAAAACCTTCGTCAAAGTTTGGCGCTATAACACACAGTTTTTGTTGTCATTGTTATTCTTGTTATTTTTATTCTTGTTGTTGTTGGCTCAGCAAAATCTTTTTCAATAAGAACAGCAATAACAACAAACCGCCTATTACGCATATGTAATAATTTTCATTTCCATTTCTCCGAAAAATTTCCCCTATTTTCTCTTTCTTGTGATCACAGCTGTGCCGGACAAGAGAAGGCCAGGAAAATGGTAAATGGAAAATGCGAAAAGGAAAACTTGATGGCAGGCGTTTAATTTTTGCTCTTGTTCTTGTTGCTGTCTTTTATTAATGAATTTCTCTCAATTTTCCCCCCCATCGTCGTCGTCGTCGATGTCCCCTTTTTTTTTTTTTGTATCATCGGTTCTCCTCTATGTGTTGTCGGATTTTATACGCTTTTCCCCTCTTGTTTTTTGTGTTCTCTTGGTTTTTTGTTTTTAGTATTTGGGCTTTGTCTAAAAATATGTCTGCCAATTCACTAAGTGGCCCAAACGTATCTATATGGGATACACAGAAAATACATTTGAATTCCCAATAGAAAATCATTCAAATAAAATGAATTTTAAGATTATGGAATCTATTTTTAGGGTATATTGAAAACTATATAAAATTTAAAAAGGAAAACAAGAACAGAAATAAATAAAATGTTTTTAAAATCAAATTTGATAAACATTACCTTGTTTCTAGTTAAAGAAAATAATATTAATTTGTAAAACAAATAATAACAAAATATGTCTAAGCCCTCATACATGTTGAAATTGATCAAAAAGCCATAAAGTTTTGAAATTTGACCAGATTCTTTGGTGAAAATAGCTTTAATAACCCTATTGAGGGCAATTTCCGTGAGTAATAAATTGTATCCTTTTTTCCTTCCGCTTCTCCTTTTACTTGCAGACACCTCTTTCAGCTTAAACCGGAATATAATCTCATCTTTGGCTCATTAAAAAGCAAATTACGACACGGTTGCAAATGCAAATTGTTCTTTTTAGCTGCATTAAGGTTTTAATTTGATGATTATTTTCTCACAGATTATTATTACCCGTTTATTCTGGTTAAATATTTGGTATTTGCTTAGCATCAAAACTCCAACATTTTAATTGTTTTGTTTTACAAATTGATATTGTCACGTTAGGTAATTAATTAATTGTGTGGGTTAAGGGGAAAATAAATGTGTTATTTTTGGGTAAGCCAATGAAACCATGAAACACGAAAAAAACCGATTTGTTTACATTGGAAATGCGAATGCTGCTGTAATTTGAATAGAATAAGCATGCATTATAAAAATAAATAAATCTATGTATAAATCTATGTATAAATCTATGTAAAAATCCATTTAAATTACTATTTATGCTTGTCTCCTTTGTGACTGACTGCAAATTCTTGTTGTTGTGGTTTTTATATTTTCTTTTTAATTTCTTTTTAATTTCTTTATTGGTGTTATTTTGCCGCTCCGCTGCGCTTTGTTGAAAATTTCTCAATTTTTGGCGGGCATTTTTTCCATGCCGGCGCGCACATGCAACACTTTTCACACAAATTTAAATCACTGATGCACCAACAAAAACGCACAAAACCAACAAAAAAAAAAAAGAACAAGAAAAACACACACAAGCCGATTTTCTATATATTTTTAAAAATAACTAAACAATTTCAAAACAATTCTCTCGCGATCTTTTGGCTTCTGTTTACTCAGAGTTCTCGCCGGATTACAAAAAAAATAAACACAGCGCGCCGCGTGTCCGTACACGTGGCCAGCTCGACGTACACTGGGGCGTATACGCAACGTCGGAATGTCGGAATCAGCTCTGCATCGAGTCTGTTACTCGACTGTTGCCGGATTCTGTGATGCGATGCCACGGCTGTTGGCCGTGCTGCTTCCTCCACTCCGTACGGATGCGGATGCGGCGCCACCAGTGCTGTCCAAGTCGTCGAGATATCTAGCCAAATATAGCCTTTTTTTTCGTAAAGGTAATGACTTTTGCAATAGGAAAATGTACTTTTAAGGGATAAAGTTATAGAGGAAGTTAATTAAGAAACAATTAAAAATATATAAAAATCAAATCAAATTAAATCAATTTTAAGAAATCTATAAAAGTAGCAATGTTAAATATTAATTAATAAAATTTAAAATCAATTTAAAAGAAAATTACCATTTTTAAATTTAAAAAATCGTAATGAAAATTATTTACGTTCAGACTAAAATATATATTAATATAAAAAAAATAATACTCTGAAAATATAGATATATATAAAAAATATAGAAAAAACAAATAATTAAACCTAAGGTAATAATAATAACTAAATAATATATTTAATATAAAAATATCAAATATAAATAAAAAAATGTAATATGGAAAGGGTCCGTCCAAAAATATTAAAACTGTAGAAAAAATTATTAGTACCTTGGGTTTAACTTGATCTGTTTTTTTAATGTATTTGTTAAAATATGTATATTCATATTATATATTTTTTATTTATTCATATATATATTTATTTTTATTTTTTTTTTTTACGAACAAAATAAAACTGCTCTTAATTTATTAGCTGCCCAACTTAAAATATATATTTTAATAACCTGACTAATGTATTATCCTCAGCTTTAGCTCCTTTTTAATGGTTTACTCTCAAGATTTGAGCATCTCTGGCATTGTTCCACAAATGCTCAATGTTGAGTGAGTGGCAACACGAAGGAAGAGCCGAGCTGGCCCGAAGTGAGTTCGGGCCTCGCCTGCCTTTGGCTCAAAAACAGTCGCCTTTCGTTCGAGTGGGATGCCGCTCTCCCAGAGAGAGAGAGAAATAGGGAATCTGAGTGAGTTGTAGGTTTTTTACTCATTTCCGCCGGCACTTCCGGCATCGTCCTGGCCCAAGGAAGTTGTAGCCTCGCTGACAACGGCAACAACGCTCTGATTCTATTTTTCATACATACTTATCCCTATTTTTATTACTATTTCTATTTTATTTTATTTCTATTTTATTTTATATTATTTTCTCTGGGTTTCTTTAGTTTTTTTTTTTTCGTGAAATGTCAGTTGACATTCTTGGATCACAGACTGCGGAAAATATTTTGGAAAATGTTGCAAATGCATTCACTAGCCCCAAGCGAATTGGCATTGCTCACTAGTCTTTCACAGGAGAAAATATATAGAAAGCTAACACTAATGTTAATGCAGATTTTAGGGACTTGAAGAAGCATTTTTAAAGGGAAAATAAAAGATAATAAAAATAGTTTTTAGTTAACAATAACCTAAAATAATATAACAAGCTTAGCTAGTGCTTAATTTGAGTTTCATAAACAACCAAAAAGTTAAAAATACATTAAAATAATGTTAGTTTCCCTTTTTGCAACTAATACATGTATAGGAGTCAAAATAAGCACCTTAATACCCAATTAACCCTGTCCCTGTATATCCTTACTACCTAAAAAAAAAAAAAATAGAACAAAAAAATCCTGCTTGCCTTAACACACACACAGAGAGAACAAAAAAGAGACTGCGTTTTTACAAAACAGGACCTAGGACAACTGAGACCACACGAAAAAGCCACAGGAAAGGCGGCCACGGATAGAGGGGGGTACCAGGGATGACAGGAGACGTTCTTTTGGTTCAATTTGCTGTTCTATTTTGCCGCTTCCACAGGCCACAGGGCAACAACAACAACAACAACAAGAAAAACAGGGGGGAAATGCGGTCAAAGGTTGCTACAGTTACAACCAAATGAGTAAGATGGAAGCCGAGGAGGGAAAAAACACCCACAAAATAGCAAACATCAATAGAGAAAAAGATACCCGAGGCTTAGGATACACTATCTTAGGGATTAAAATGAAATCTAAAGAAGATAAACAGATACTAAAGATATTAGAAAATTATATAAAGAAACCTCTTAAAATGTACTATATATTAATTATGTTATTAAGATTAAACATTAATTTGTCAAATTTTTTATTGATTATAATTTGAATTTCTCAAATATTCAATGTCTGTAACAGACAAAAGGTCTATACCCTTCTTTAGGGTATCCAAATCCAAGGCAGCTGTTGCTTGCCTCAATAAGGAATAATTTGGCCCCGTCTCTGGGTTTTTCCCACCCTCTTGTCTGTGTGTTATGTGTGCTTTATTATTTGCCTTTCGAATCTAATATGTATAATGGCTTTGAGTGTGATTAGCAGCCATACCATGTTTTATAATAACATAAAAATACACATGGACCAAACAACTCCTAAGGAATGAAACTTTTCAGTAACACACGCCCATCTAGTTGTTTGCTTTTGGCAAACTCTATTAAGTGTCAATCGAGTACAATTACAAATCAGTCCCAAGTCCGTCTCCAAGGATCTAAGGATCCAAGCACAAGCTGAAGCTCTAATTACATAATCAACGAGCTGGCCCAAAGTTATGCAAGTTCTCTATCCAGATTTTAACATGTAATTGTAAGTGCAATTATCGAAGAGCATAAGATATGTTTAGGCTTGATGTTAGTACTGTATTTATGGGGAGATTTGTGCAAATAATTAATCAATGATTGTGTTCAATGTGCATTTTATATTTCACCGAAATATAAATTGATTTGGACATGCAGAGCTACAAAATTATTGACAAAATGCTCAATTGAATATTGCTAGGCTTGAGGTTAAAATGGAAAATTAAAAACTAAACTAAATGACTTTCATATTTCGATATTTATCTGTTAAATATCGATATTTATCTGTTAAATGTCGATATTTAATGCAGAACATTCCCTAAAATATCTCCTTAATTATAAAATTATTATAATCATTTAACTTGGTTAATTAGCATCAGCTAAGTGAGTTCTTAGCAAGTATTTAAGTACTAAAAAGTAAAAGCAAACCAATAACGATTTACTCAACAAAAGTTGTATTTATTTATTTTATTTTTCGGAGAAATTTACACTCCTCGGGGGAGGAAGTTTGAAAAAGTTTTGGATTCATTGAAACCCTACAAATTCTGAATATATAATTAAAATTCTATTTTTGATAATTGCTAAACTTGGCTTAGTCCAACGAGGAGCCAAAAACTTTGCACAAATCGATAAAAAAAAAATAAATAAAACAAAAACCAACCAAAAAGGACGACCAAGTCCCGCAGCCCCGCACATTGAGGACAATGACTGTTTTTCTGAAACAATGAATACAATAAAATGAGCACCTGTCGACGGCCATTCAAGCGGGACATCGAGAGTGGAATTGCACCTGGAAAAAATATCTGGGCAATGGCAATGAAATTGAAATTTTTTTTAATGAGAAATTAAACACACAAATTGGGTCAATGTTACCGAAACAACTTGTCTTGGACAAGATCTTTGACTTTCCTTCCTTAAAACTCCTAAGCATTCAAAAATCTTTAAAAGATCTTTAAAAAACCTTTAAAAGTACTTTAAAAAATCTTTAAAAATCTTTTAAAAAATCTTTAAAAAATCTTTTAAAAATCTTTTAAAAATCTTTAAAAAATCTTTAAAAAATCTTTAAAAAATCTTTTAAAAATCTATTTAAAAATCCCACAACTTTGCTGATGTTTCCTTGTTTATTTCTTTTTTTTTAAGTGCACATGTAGATGTTTCAATATAGATTTTTACTATATATACTTTTACTGTCCAGGAAACAGTGTGCGAAAGTGTGGACATCGGCCTATTAAAACCACAATGCCTGCCACCGTGCCGCATAACCCACTGAATTGTCAGGTTTTTCAGTTGGCCAACCCGCGGGCACTAGTCCTTTGCCAGCATATTGCCAATGAACTCTTTCTCTTGCCAACCATTTAAACACCTGATGAAAATGCTAAAAGGCAGCAATAGTAGAGCCAGGGACAGCTGCGAGCAGAAACAATAACAGCAGCAACATCAGCGATAACTGGGCCATCATAAGTTAAGAAAAAAAAAAAACAACAAAAACATAGGAAAACACACACAATTAACAGCGGAAATGTCAACAGAAATATTAAACTGAAATTATCACATTCATAAAAAACCCTAAAATCGGCCTGTCCTGCCTTTATTAATAACAAATTAAAACATAGTCAGTAACATTAAAGGAAGAAACTCACATTTACATACACTCAAAGAACAACATGACTACACAGCCTTTTTTGTCAGAACCAGTTAGGAATTATAAAGGAAAAGTAGAGCATAAGGCGCCTCAAAGTATGCTTTATTTTTTAACATTTTTTATTTTTTATTTAGATTTTTCTTTTTTGTTTCTTTTAAATATAGTTTAAATGACTAAAATTAACTTGCTAAATATAGTTGCAGCCAGTCTAGGTCCTCAGATATAACAAAAACAGCAGCAACATTAATCAAAAAAATAACAGAAATAAAATCCGAAATTAGCAACAATAAGTGCAACAGCAAGGACAACACTGTGGCAGCAGCAGCAGCAACAGTAAAACCAAAGAGAGAGCTGCGACATCAACAGCAACAATCAGGAGAAAAGGCAACAGCAACTGGCAAACTGGCAACTGACAGCCGTTCCGGGAATCCCCCCCTATGGACGAAGGGCAGCAAGGATTGCACAAAATTGAAAAATTCATAACGGAATGGCCAAAGCTGTGAATATAAAAAAAAGGGACATAACCATTTAAGCCAGAAACCAAAACCCGAGAGCAACAGACAACAGGCAACAGACAACAGAAAACCGAAAACAGAAAACAACACACACAATGTTTGGAACCGCAACAGCGCCAGGTGGCATAAAACATGTCTGTCCCCAAAAAGGACTCTCGACCATGTGTCCTGCCCCATTCGAATGCGGCGCCGGTGTGCTCTCGGGGGTTAAGTTGAGAGCTGCCAGCGAGCAACAACAAAGCCAAAATGAAGCGACTTACAACGGGCTTACACGTCGTTGTTACCGGCAGCGCGTGAGCCAAAATCAAAACAAAACAGCAACCGAAACCGAAACAAACATTTGCAAAAAAAAAAAATATATATATATATATATAAAATAACAGTGTATTACAATCATGTATGTACATATGCATATGCCTGTGTAGGTGTAAAAACAAAATACAGAAGCGTGTTTTACAAGGGACTTAACGTAACGAAACGCAAGCTTAGTAGCATTTGAAAAAAACGAGGTGCATTTGTAATTTATTAACAAAAAACTACACCTGTTTGTTGGCATTTTAATATACTTTTTGTTGCGTCAAAATGTGTGTAGTTTAATAGGCAAAACAAGTTACTTTTGATGGCTCAAAACAATTAATAAATATTAAGTAGATTTAATATACCCAATTAAATGAAATGAAATATATTTTAGAGTATTAAAATAATTATTTTTAAATTCAATCTATATTTTAATATATTAAAATAATTATTTTTAAATTTATATAAAATAGTTTTCAACAAAATTTGTTGGGAAATCTTTAAGTTTCCGTTGAATCTTTGCAACTAAATACGTATATCTAGTCTAAAAGTTTGTTTAATAAAATTTGAAAAGTAATTTTAAGTATTCAATTAATTATTTTTCACAAATAAAATAGTTATTCCTGATCATTTCCATGTAGTGTCAGTTTTAAGCTCAACAAATACTGATCTTTTAAATAAAAGTAACCTCTTTTGCACACATTAAGCCTCACTGAACTGAAATATATGCCCGAAAATCCGTAATCAGTAAACCTGAGGAATCCTTCTTACCAATTTTGGTTTTTAACCACCAACAAAATATGAGAGAAAAACCATTTCAAAGTTCATTTTTCCAGCATAAACCGAGTAGTGAAACCCAAGAAATGAAACTCTCTCTTTCTCTAAGCTCTCAGCAATAAATTTAATTGCTAAAAATGTTGGCAAAAATAGCAACAACAAAAAAACGTAAAAATTCCAACGGAGAGTATCAAGTAAAATAAAATAAATAAACTAAGCAAATCTCACCTGTGGTGTTTGAAAGAATACCTTTACAGTAAGTGATATAAATGGAAAGGAAAGTAGGTAAGGAAGTACCTTTTAAATATATAATTAAATTTGTTTTATAGTTTATAAGCTTATTAGATTTAAAAATCAATAATTATTAATAAATAAGTAATATATTTTGCTTATAAATACAAAGAAAAATCTAAAAAAAGGTAGCAGAAACTAATGCTTTTATAATAAATATGTACATAAATTATATAAATATATATTTTTCAATATTTTCCTTTACAGGACAATGCCTTCCAGACTCAAGGATTACAGGATATTTACTTGAAGCAAACCGAAAAGTAACTGAGGAGGAAACGAGCTGCGAACAATCCTAGAAACCGCATTGGACAGCAGCGGCAACAACGACAACGACAACGAACCTGCTCAGACACTGTGTCAACAATGTCTGACGAATTGTCAAAGACCACATAATGCTCTTGTTGTTATTGTTGTTGTTGTTGTTGCGGTTGTTACAAGGACGAACAGGATACACACAGCAGTAGCAACAGCGGAACCTGGGGGACAGGATAGTGCGGACAATTTGCGGGGCGAAAATTCGTCGTTCGCGTTTTTCCAGCTATAGTTTATTGTTATCATTTCTATATAGTATATACTATGTGTATACGCATCCTACCCTCCCTCACCCCTCCCCTTCTACCCCATAAAGCATACATTTTGGCAGGATATACGTATATATTTTTTTTTGCGGGGGCCCTACAAAATTTGTCAACGAGCTTAAGCCAACGAACACTTGACAATATTCACAACATACACAACACACACAACGCACACATGTTTAACCCGTTGTGGTTTTCAGGCGGAAGCCTGGTATCCTTTTTAGTTTGTGGGGGAAAATCAACTATGGGAAAATCTACTGTGGGAAAGTTTACAGTTTCCTTTCATGGTTTCCTTTATTTTTTAAGTATTTTTTCAATAAAACTTAAGTAATCTCTTTATAAATTCTCATTTTTCATATTAAAAAAATGTATTTACAAATAAAATAATTTCTCTTTACAAATATTTCTTTCAAGAAATTACCTTAAATCCTCTTTCTTTAAATTTTATTGTTTAAAATCGTTGATTCCAAAAAAAAAAAAAACCAAAAATAATTAACTTAAAATGAATACATCTCAAAGGAGCGCATTTTTTTAATTTCCTGACAATCTGCTTTATGTCCGGAAGGACTTTGCTTTAAGATTGACTCGTTGGAACCCAACAGACATCCGATGGATTGCCTTTGGCCGATGCCCGGTTGGCTTCCAATTGGACCTTAATTGGTTGCCAGTCACTTCCGTTTCCCCTTCCCCTTCCCCTGTTGCACTTTCCTTCCTGTTTTTCCAGCCGGTTGCATTTGCCTTAACGTGAACTTTACACCGCATAAACTCAGTGGTGGGGGGGGGGTTATTAAACAAAAAAAAAAAACAGCGAAGTCCTGAACATCCAAGCAAATGCAATTGTCATTCAATCATTCACTTCCTACCCCCGATAGCTGTTGCGGTTTGATTGTTTGTTTCGCTTTCACTCACTCACTCACTCACTCCTGTGGCCTCCGCCTCCGACGACTTTCCCGCCCTAATGGCACCGCTGCCACACAGCCGCTTTTCCACAGGCTTTTCATGCTTTTGCGGCTACTCAAGCGGCTTTTTGCAGGCGTTGAAAATTTATGCAGAAATATTTTAATTGAATTGTCACCGCGATTTTATTGTTGCTGCCGCATCCTCTTATTTGTTGTTGTTATTTTATCTGTTGTTTTTTTTTTTTTTTTGTTGTAGCTACTGTAATTGTTATTTGTTGTTGCCGCACCAGGCCTGGAGATGGACACAATTTATCGATGAAAAATATCAAAAAAAGAGAATAATATTTAAAAATCCCTATTAATATAAAAAAATGATGGCAAAAAATATTTTTAAAAAATCTATAAAATAAATTAATCGATAATTATCGATATAACCAAATTTTAATGGTATTTTGTATAGCAATGACTGAAAATATCGAAAAATCGAAGATAATCGCTGTCATTTCCCTTTCACTAAAGTTTTCTTTTTATTAAATGGAAATATATCTTTAATAGTGTATTATTTATAATAAATAAAATGCCAGAATTAATCGATAATTATCGAAATACATTATTTTTACTTGTTTTATTTTTTATATAGAAATCCCCTGAAATCGAGTGATGCTTACTAAAACATATTTAAACCATTTAATATTTATAAATTATACTTTAATCGATATATATTTATTTATCTGCCATCCCTAGACAACAGACCCCCTCGGTTTTTAACCATTTTGTGTGGAGTACTTTGCTCATTTTGTTCATTTCATTATTTTGTGAGCTTTTAAGTTTAATTTAATTTTTAAACACCTTTTGTGTGTTGTATTTGATGTTTAACGTTGTCATTGTAGCTGTCACTTTGTTGTTCTTGTTGTTGCCGCTGTCAATGGCGGTCGGAATCGCAGTGGTTGTTGTTGTTATTTCAGCTGCCAAGAGAGTTGATGAAATATTCAAGAGATTGCGGACCCATTCTGCACAAAGTCCGGGGCCATTGCCAATAATGACAAGCATGTTAATGACACCGACAATTGGCCAATTATGGTGGAATGGGCCAATGGGGCGGTGAGGCGGTAGTGGGCTGTTGGGTGTGGCATGTGGCAAGCCCCAAAAACCAGAAATTCAAACCGCACAAAACCCCCATGAAACCCCTCCGAAAAACATGAAGGAATGTTTAGCCACCGCCGCCGCCGCCGGCATTTTGGCGTAGTAAACTTCAGGCCATGATTTTCACTTTTAAACTGAATTTTTCAATTCTATTTCTATGGCATCATTCATTCCAAAAAGGCCCAAAGAAAACGAAGAAAATCTCAACGAGCTGAGAAAGAAAAGTAACGGGGAAGCATGGAAACCTAAACAATTTCCTCAAATGCAAATGAAAATTTCCACAGAAGAGTCGAAAAAAACACCTGCTAAACGCACCCGAACACACATGTGAGATATAACACGCAGCAAAAACTTTATGCAAAATCATCAATTCATTTTCAGCAATATATCTAAAAATAGATTAATAACAAATAAAGTAAATAAAAAAATGTATTAAGGGTTCCAATGGGGATTTTACACCTCTTAAACAGCTGAGAATTAAAAATAAATATAAAATAGTAATAAGTATTAAAAGATTATTAAAATATTATTAAAAAATTATTAAAATATTATTAGAATATTATTAAAATATTATTTAAAAATTATTAAAATATTTTTAAAATTAAATATATATAAAATTAAAATAAAAATTAAATTAAAATTAAATAAATAAATAATAAAATATATACAAATATTATGAAGAATCATTTTTAATTTATTTATAATCTTTAACACATTTTTTTTAGCACTTTATTTCCCCTGTGCACATTTTTGTATTTGTTTGAGCTCAGATATCCCTATATCCCTTTTTGCAAATTTCGATTACCAGGCGGATATGGCGGCATTGCCATGATAAGTAAGCTCTTCCCTGGTTTGCTCTGTTCTGCTCTGCTTTTGCTTTATCTTTGCTTTGCTTGCCATTTTCCCTTTTACTTTGTCTCACCCTCAAAATGTACAATGCAGAATTCCCAGCAGCTCAGCGCTTTTCAATTACAAGGAATTGCTAAAAAAAACGTATATATATGGGGAGTAAAAAGGTTTATGAATGCGCCAAGCTAAAGCAATGTGATTACAGGGTAGCAGAGGTATAAACAAAACTCAAACTAAATAGAATTTAATTTAGGCAGAAAGGAAACCCAAAAAAGTATGCTATAAATTACCATGAGGTGAGTTCCGTTTAAGTCCACTGAATTTCAATTAATTTTAATTTTTTATCAAACTAATAAACATTTTCTACAAGTTAGGAAATTGTAGCTGTCGACTACCTCATCTGTGGAAATTTCTCGTGTTTTCTGCAGGTAGTTAAAGCAAACACTCGAAATGTGCTGGAATCTACAGCATTTCCGTATAATTGCAGTGAATTATCTTTGTTGGCGCAATATTTCTAGGAACTTTCTACCACCTACCCCTGGCCAAATGTGAGCTCATCAAATCTTTTTGCTAATCTGCGGGCAGTGATGCTATTTTGACCATTTTTTAAAGTAAAATCCAACCCTTTTTTCTCTTTTAAAATGCTTAAAAACTATGAAGTTATTTTCTTAAAGGAATCGTTAATGCATTTAGCAGTTTTTGGTGTTATTTATTGTTATACTAACCTACAATTATTATAATTATTATTAATATTTATATATATAGTATATATATAAATTTCTGCTTTATTTGCCAGCTGGCAGGCAGGCAGGTGGCACGCAAAATAAACAAACAAACAATTACAACCCAAAATGCAAAAAAGCGACGCGAATACAAAGGAGAAGAGCAAGGGGAAAGGAAGTGGAAATGTAATGTACAGAGTGAAAAATCCTTTTGAAATAGTATTAATTTATAAAAATAATCAAATTAATTAATTTTTAAATATTATAATTAATTCAAGAAAAAATTATATATAAGAAATTTATAAAAAATATACAAAAAAAACCAACAATTTTATTAAAATTTCTAATTTAATAAAAATTACTTTAATTTATCTCATTATTAGCAACTTTTTCTACCTGTGTAAGAAGATGAGAATTTTTAAGACACAAAAAAATAGGGAGACAACCTCAAGCGTTGTCATCATTTTTGCAAAAAGGCTCACCAACAATGCGCCGCCTTAAGATGTTAAGCCTTGTTTTTGCTTCAATTTCACTTGGATGAGTTTGCGGTTGACGTGCAAATAAAAATAACATTCACAATAACAATAATCTCTCTCGCTCACACATGTGTAATTACAAGGGTGGAGAAACCGGGTTAGTACCAGGGGTAGGGGGTGGGGGTTGGGGTAGGAACAGGAGGCGGTAAGACCCAGTCATGCCTTTGGCTTACAATGTTTGGCGTGTTAAGCTGCCGGAGAGCTGCTGCTACTGCTGCTGCTGCTGCTTGGGAAGCCTTTCGGATTATCCTTATTGCTTAGCACTTTCTCCTCCTGCTCTACCCTTACCCCTTCACCCCTTTCCCGCCAACTGCTATGCGACAGCAAAGCCTGCAAAACCGTCGAGTCCTTGTGTAATTAAATTTCCTCGCTGAAAAAGGCCCGAAAAGTTCGTTTTCATTGCGATTAAATGGCAATTGTTTTGTTCTTGTTCATGCTTATGCAAAGATAACAATTAAGTGCGGCAAATCCACGTTTGTTGTCTTCCTAATGGCTGGCAAACACGAGGCTCCTTCTCGGAGAGTGAGTGCCGGAAGCAGACATTTTTTTTATTAATTATACATAACTTATGGTTAAGTTTTTTTTTTGGAAAAGCGTGTTGGAATTTTTATAATTTTTATATATATATCATCAATTAAAATCTGTAATTTTTTTTATAATTATATATTAATTTAAAGGACTTGTGGTTAAGTTTTTATTCACTTTTTTTTATTAATTTATTTAATTCTATTTATTTTTATTAGTTTATTTTTATTTTTTCAATTCATTTAATTCTATTTTTGTATTAATTTAATTATATTTTTCAATAAATTAAATTCTATTTATTTTTATTAATTTAATTAATTTTTTTCAATTAATTAAATTTTATTTTTTCAATTCATTTAATTATATTATTTTGTATCAATTTATTTTTATTTTTCAATTGATTTAATTCTCTTTATTTTTATTAATTTAATTAATTTTTTTCAATTAATTTAATTATATTTTTTCAATTGATTTAATTATATTATTTTGTATTAATTTATTTTTATTTTTCAATTAAATTAATTATATTTTTTCAATTAATTTTATTTTAATTGTTCAATTCATTTAATTCTATTTTTTTTAAATGTATTTATATTTTTCAATTAATTTAATTTTATTTTTTCAATTAATTTAATTATATTTATTTAATTAATTTAATTTAAAAAAAAATATTCATTTAGTTTGCGATTCCTTATTTTCTGGTTATTTATTTATTAAAAACTTTCCTGCCTTTAATGGTTTTTCTCACATCATTCGTTTTTCTTTTTCGAAACCACAAGCATTATCACTTGAAATACTGAAAATAAAGTTACCAATTTGTTAACTTATTAATAGTCACTTGGCTGTGCTTGAGCAATAATTTAAAATTGTTTGCTCTTTCCGCTTGACTCGGAAAAGCTGTCCTTCTGCCGCCTCGTTTTCATTTAATTTGCCCTCCCCCCTGTCCACCCCAAAACGCAGCGACTCATTTCCACCTCGATTCTTCAGAGAACGACACGCACAGACAAGCATTTACAATATATATATATATGTATGATATGCATATATTATATATATGTATATCCTGTCTGTCTGTGCCACAAAAACTGTTAACAGCGAGCGGAACTGATGATCGGGGTTCAAGGCGGCAGGCGGCCAAGAAGGGGGATGCGTGGGTGAGTTGTGTGCGTGCAATTTTAAATATTGAATTCTTGATTCAATATAATCAGACTTGTAATGGCCTTCACGCTCTGATTCGCAGTCAATGGCATAGTAACACAAATACAAACAAACTCAGAGACATGTAAGCCTACCCATCCAGTGTGTGTATATACACTGAGAGAAATTAAGCTGTGAATATATAAGGGATTTACAAAAAAAGATAAATATATGTTTATAAATCACAAAAATTCCAGGAAATATGAAATTGGGCTACCTTATAATAAAATATTTATTAAATATTAATCAACTTTATTAAAAATATTTTTAAATATTTAAGAAATTCATTTAAATTTTATTTATTTAAATTTTATTTTATTTATTTATTTGTAAGAGATCATTAAATATTTGTTTAAATAAAAAATAAATATATTACAAGCATGTTTCTTTGGAAAACAACGAAGAAATACAAGAAAATAAATAAGAAAATATAAAAAATTAAAACTAAAAAAATTAATTTAAAAAATTAATTAAAAAAAAAATAATTAAAGAAATAAATTAAAAAATAAATTCAAACAATTAATAAAAAAAAAATAAAAGAAGAAAAATAAATAAAAGAAAAAAATAAATAAAACTTTCTTATTAATAAAAAAAATCATTAAAAAAAATAGACAATTAAATAACATTTAGGCATGACATAGAATCTGAAATAATCTCTGTATAAATGAATATATTAATAATAACATTAATTTCATAATTTAATTTAATGCATTATTTCTCTCTGTGTGCTTGCGTGCATGTGCGTTAGTATGCCTGTGGATGCGTGTGTGTGCGTTAAGTATGTGCAAACATCTGTCGCGTGTCACCGGCTGCCGTTCGCTGAAACGGAAGCGGAAATTACGTGCACGACGACAACGATGGCGGCAGCAACAAACTGGAACGTGTGTAGCGCCAGGAACGAAAGAGACAAAGCGATGCACACCCACACCCACACCCACACACACACACACGCAGAGAGAAAGAGCGAGACTGAAGGGGGGGATTGAGGAAAGCAATCGGTCGACATCATCAGGCTATTAAATGGCAGCGTCAATTCATCGATGAAGGCGATGATGCCATCTCCGTGCCATCTCCGTGCTTCATGGCTGAAAAATCGCTGGCCAGCATGCGAAGCCTCCCAATTTCCTAGCCTCCCTGCCTCACACCCTCGCAACGTCACACCTTTCGCCGGGCTGGAGCTTTAATTAAATCGCAAAAGACGCGACGCACATAATGAACATCATCATTTATCGATGTACCCAGCCATATATATTCGTATTTACACAACTACTTCTAGATATATATGTATATAAATGCATACACAGAGAGAAAATAGGGCAAATAAGGTAAGAAATATTTTTAGAATATTGAAAGTAATCAAGGTTATCGATTAAAAATAAAGAGAATATCGGTAGATAACATTTTTAAACTTTCTAAAGTTGTTAAAAGTTTTGTTAAAATATATTTTTATATTATAGGAGTCATTTACTATTAATAAAATTTTATAATTTTTATTTTCAATATTTTTTTAAGGTTGGTTTTGCGCTAAAAAAATTATATATCGAAGCCAATCGAACACCAAACCTATCATTACTTTACATATTTCCACTTTTTATATCAAAAAAAAAATGTAAAAATAATTTTTATAAATTCTGAACTAAATAACATAGCAATGCTCTTTCTTTACACATTAAAATACTTCATTTTTGGTTTATTTTTCTTTGAGAATTAACTCGAAATATACGACCTAAATAAATCTGCAGAGAAACCATTTTCTGCACACTGAAAGAGAACCCCCGCTGCTTTGGAATAATTAAAGTTCCATTTAAGCCCGAGAGAGCTGATTATCTCCATCTTAAAAAACAAAAATAAGAAACACCTACGATGGAGAGAAGGGTTAAGGCCGAGAACAATGGGTAAATATTGTTATTTTGCATTATTCAGGTAATTTACGAGCGGTCGCTTCCGGCAACTCGGTGCTCGTTCCCAGGACTTGCGAGGAAGGGATCTCGGCTGAACTGTTACTGAAACGCTTAATGTAAATGACACGGGCCAGCAGGAGCTGTTCGCTTAAGCAGATGAACAAAAGCGAGAGCGGGACAACGGGTCGTATGAGTAATTTGAAGATAGCAAGCAATTAATCTGAGCCGAACTGAGGAGCAAACGTTCCGTTGAACGGTGAACGTTGAACGTTGGACGGAACTGCACCAAGAGAGAGCTCCTGGGCCATTTAATAGTCCCATAAAACACGCAATGCCAGCAAAAAGAGCTGACTGAATGCCAAAGTCGAACACAAAGTGCTCTATATATTGTTGTTAATTATAAAGAAAATAATTTAAAAAGAATTTAAATTTAATAAATAATTTTTAGATTTTAAAAATATTGAATATTATCAACTAGTTCTTATAGTTTCAGCCAACAATTACAGGGTATTTTCGTTAGCATCTACCTCAAATACCCCTCATTGTTATCCCATTATGAAGCTGCTGCTGCTGTGAAAGGGCGTTAATGCGGAAAAACCATCGAAGGCAAGGAAAACAAGGGAAAATCAGCAAAAAGCAGACAACTACCCCAGTCCAGATCCGGAATAATAATAATAAAATTCAAGGATGCAAGGCCGAGCCACGCCCATCGATAGTCCATTAATTTATGTATAAATTGTATTTCAGTTTTTTTTTTTTTTTGTTATGTTTGATTGCACGCACAATGGTCAACAATGGAAATTTATGCGTTGCGAATAAATTCAATTGGAAAAATCACACAGCCACAACAGACACATTCACAAACATGGCCATACATATGCGAACAATTAGCGAAATAAGCTTAATAATTCATGCCTGAATGCCGAAACAGGGAGGACATGGATTTGGTTTAAAAATAAATTACACAAATTGAATAGAAAATAAATTAGGTTTTATTTGTCGCGCACACAAAACTGATTTCAATTTTTGGACCCCAAACTTGTCTTAATGACTTTTGGCCCACGGTTGCTTGTCTTTTTGGCTAAATGGCACAAAATAAATTAGTTTTTTGGGAAAGGGAATCTGAAACTTAATAGTGTTAACAGCCTCCAATAAATGTTGAAACTCCCTTACCCTCTTTACCCTCTTACCCTATTAAGCCGTGAACTCGAGCGGTGTCAATGCAAGAGCCATTTCAATTTCTTGTAATTTATGTTTAACTTTCTGACTCGTTTTTCTCCTCTCTCTCTAGCTATTTCTGTCATCGTCCGTTGACCAGTTCCATTTGGCTGCTGGCCCGAGAACTAATTAACCGACTTGAAAAAGTAATTAAGTCATTTGTCTGCAAGTCCCAGACGATATCCTTTCCCCCCGCCTTTTAACTCGACTGATTGTGGTCTTTGGAGGAACACGCGAACCTTTTATCGATCAAAAAGCTACATTAAATAAATACAAAATACGAAATACGATTTTGAGGCATTCAAATTTAACTTTGGGCCTAGTTTAGTTTCCCAATAATTAAATTGTGCTTAAGTTTGTATCAATTTAATCAGCCTTCACTCCTAATTTCGTCAAAGTCAAGCCTGTCACGTGTGGCAGAGAGACTCCTTTTATTTATTTTTTTAAGGTTTGTTGTGGAAAGGAAAATATACAGAAAATTTCCCAACATGGGACAAAGTTAAAATTTGAAGAGGAAACTTTTTCGGGGTCTCGTGTATGTGTGCGTGTGTGTGTGTGTGCTGGGAGGGAAAGTGAAAAGTGTGCAAGTAAAAGTGTTAAGTTTGTGAGCCTCTCCCTCTTGGCACACTAATTGATCTCAACGGACGGATTACGAGAGCAAACTAAATTGATAGGTTTAAAACAAAAAACTTTGATGTATGTGTACACAAAAACCCTTACTTTAATATGTAAACTGGCTTTAAAAAAACACCATGTCAGAGATCTACTTAAAATAATAAAAGTAAGTAAGTAAGTAAAGTAAGTTAAAAGCTGGAAATATTTAGGAAGATTTTATAAATGGTTAATAAAAATAAAGCCACAATTTTAAATGTTATAAACAGTAGTAAATCTACCCCTATTTAAAAAAAAATTTCTATCCTCTAAAAAAAATTATTTCCGGCTCTTTTTTCTTCTTCCTGTTTAACCCTTTTTCACAGCAGCACACCTGTCAGTATATTTTATGAGTGCTGGCAATAAAAATTGGGTTCTGTTGATGATGCTCTCTGATGAGGGTTGGACTAACTCAATCTCAGTTTAAATTTAAGCGCCGGCAATTATTAGCGCTGTCAAGCGGGGAAACCCTATCCCTTTTCATGCATCTTTCATACGCTTAGCGTGTTAATTATCCAGAAATTCGGTCTATTAAAGTTTTAGCAGATACCCACGCACACACAGACACACACATACACTTTCAGATCTCACCCACCTCAAATGTAATTAATGAAAGCGCACTTAAATCATTTTTGTGGGTGGCAACAAAATACCCATCAACCCAAAACCAAAAAAAAAAAAGTTAACTCGACTTGGTCGACCATTAAATACCCAGCAGTTACATTAATTTTTTGAGTTTTAAATGAATGGAAAATATCTGAAATTAGAGTTGCCATAAAAACTTAATTATTTGTATAAAATACAAAAATATAACATATATAAACAGAGCTTATTTACAGTTGGAGATCATCTAGGATGGTAACACCCTACCACTTAAACCCACAAATATAACCTGATATATTGTAAATAATCTTTTGATTGAATCAATCAACTTTATGAAGGAATCAAGGAGCTATCTGTTGCCAAACTTAGCTGTTTTCTAAACCCAATCGCTGCTAAGGCTGCTTTATTTACATAGAATAATGATTTTGGCTTGGACTTACCCTTAGTAAAGGACAATCTGTTGTTTTCCATCTTCACTTAGCAGACTTGGCTGGGAATCATCGATGATTAATTCCTTTGATTGCAGAGGTTCTTGGTGTTTTTACACGATTATAATAAGAATTTGCACATTTCCGGGGTTTCGGGGGTCTTCCAGAAGGTTTAAGATGCACACCTGATAAGTGAACACGAGGGGAGGGGCGCACAGATTGAGATACATCGCTGATTAAGTTCCTTGATTCCAGAGATGATTGGTGATTTTGCATGATTATTATTATAACTGGTAGAATTCCATAAAATTTGCACTTTTTCGCGGTCATTCAGATGGGTTGGGATGCACACGTCACATGTGAACACGAGGGAGGAGGCGCGCACTGACTGAGGCGGCGGCGGCAGAGGTACCTGTACGTATAGGTAGCTAGAGAAAGAGAGAGAGAGATTGATCGTGTGAAAACACACGTCAACGTTTGAGAGCGGAGCTGAGAGCGAAGCTTAGAGCAGAGCTGATAATCCTAGCTCAGCTCTCAGTGTGCGTGCTGTGAATGTGTGTGTGTTCGGTTTTCTAAACACGCTGCTTGTATGAGAGCGTGCTCACAGAGAGCTAAGCTGAGCTGATAAGATCCGCTCTCAGCTCCGCTTTTAAACGCTGACGTGTGTCTCCCTCTCTCCATCAACCTTTCTCCCTCTGGCTACCTATAAATAGAGGTGCGCGCCTCCTCCCTCGTGTCCACCTGTGACGACACAACCCTTCTTGAAGACCGCTGTAAAAGTGCAAGTTCATATTATTTTCATTAAAAATCAACAAAAATCTCTGCAATCAAAGGAATATATCATTGATAAATCTCAGCCAAGTCTGCGGAGTCAAGTCGGAAGCCAACAGAGTGTCCTTCACTGCGCTATCTTTTATATTATTTATTTTAATTGTTCAAAGATTTTATGGAAAACTATAACCTATATAAACAAGAAAGAAAAACAAAGTTCAGACTAAAATTAGAATACCCTGCAAGGGTAGCCTTGTGCTACATAGAATGGGCATACTTTTGATCTAATCAAAGTCCGAGGTATAAAAAATACAATTAGTTAACAAGCGAGCAAACGAGGCACAGGCAGAAAGGTGGATAAATGAGGCGGACACAGGATGGTTGGTATATATGTAGGATGCCAAGGAATACCCAAAAATCCTGGAGTGCGGCGCTAAAACGTTTCAATTTTTCATAAATATTCAAAAAGGTAACACAACAGCAGGGGAGGTGGTGGATAACAACAGCTGTCCCTGTTTTTGTGCACATTTCTTTTTTTTTTTGTTGTATTCTTATATATATACATCTTTTTTTTTTTTTTGTTATAAATTTGTATTCCTGGTTGTTGGCGGCCGGATGCGAGTACCTCATTCAACGGTCAGCTCGGAGTTTCGGCTTCGTTATCGCCTTTGTATTTCTGCTGGTGTCCTGACCACCCCCTCTCTGCCTGGTCCTAGTCGCGAATCTCGCGCTGCGCCAGAGTGAACAACAAATAAGATACAAAAAGGCACAAAAGAATCTAAAGACTTTGAGATACTCTTAATTAAGATAGGCCTTTAAATAAATCATCAAGATTACAACCAAAAAAAAACCCTGTTAACTATAGATTTACATGGAATTTAAGGCCTGAAAATAATTTTAAATAATTTTGGAGACCTCATTAGGGACTTTTAGTTTAGAGCTTATATACCCTTTGAGAAGTGTATACTTGTAAACAACAACAGCGCGGCAGCATCCCAAAGTACGCAGCAAAAAAGAAGGAAAACTTTTTCGATTTAAGCCATTTTTATGCTGGCCCGTACCTCCCTCCCCCGCTCTAGGGGCACACTTTGGACAGAAATTATATTAAAATTTAATTTGGCAAAAGAAATCAAAAGTAAGAAGGAAACTAAAATGCTTCAAGCAATGAATCCATTTTTAAAGAATTAAAACAAATCATTAAAGCCCCACAAAAGATCTTTGAAGATGAATATATAATTAATAAAAAATAGTTTATACCATTTTTGAGGCATAACTAACATGACCTCGCCGCCCAAGGACACCAGCAGAAGGCTAAAGATGAGGAGAAGGTGTCCATCAAGTTGGGCATTCACCATTATAGCCACCTTCAATTAGGCCAGCGGTGAGTTTGGGTTCTTCTCAGACCAAGCTTAAGCTATTAGTGTCCATCAAAGCACTGACAAAAATATATATTTCCTTAAATCAATTTACAAAATAATATAATTATGATTTATCCCTAAATATTATGAGCACTTGAGGTATAGCTTCAGGTTTATTCCATCATTTTCATGGCTTCAATATATTGTGCTCAGTGTACTTATTATTAACATCCCATTAAAGGACCCAATAGCCCCAAGGAGGCTAACGAAGGTGGCACGGCAGACAGCCGGCCAAATGCCGCAATCAAGTTATTATTAAGTTTTTCTATTTATCCAACATAATTCATAATTTGTTTACAAAGCGTATAATAATATTAACGTCTTGTCTTGGCGGCTTTTGCGCCTTCGTTGTTGTTATGGCACAGTGGGACAGTATTTAAGTATTAAATATATTTTTTTATTAGAATTTTTTATTTTTGTATTGTTTTCTATTTTCTTTATGATTTTCTTGTAACCAATATTTTTCTTTTACATTTATTTATTTATATTAATATCTACCATCAGTTTCTTGACTTTGTCCACTGTCCAAAGTACAAGTCCAAAGTCCTTTAAATGTGGCTACCATAAACTGCCCCCGGTTGCCATCTACCCCCCCACTTGCCTCCCCGGCCACTGGGTCCGCTGACATTGCGGCAAGATAATCAGCTTCAAAGCCGACGTGGACTTTTCTCATTTTATCTTTTGCTGGTCGGTCGGCCGTTGACTTTTTTCACTTTTTTTTTATTTTAGTTGATTTTTTTTAAGTTTTAACACGGGATATGTTGATTAACATCCTAAGCTATGAGCTAGAACTTTGGTATACTATCTACGATTATTTATTTAATTCATTAATAATATTTAAATAATATTAATTCGATCAGTTAGAGATGTTTGCAATAAACTTATAGTTTTTTATAATAATATAATGTTACAATAATATATTTAATTAATAATCAGTTCAAGAATTTTACTAAAAATTTATAATATTTATATATATATATTTTTATATTTTTGTATAATTTTTATAATTTGTTTTAATTAATATTAATTGTACATATCTGTTAAGGAATTTTAAAACAACTCGAATGTTAGGATTTCTGGTAGGGTATATCATAGTCGAGGCAGTTATTTAATTTCTTTTAGTCTGAATTTCCAAAGGCGTAATATTTTGTTTTAGTAAGAAAAAATTAAAAATTTCTTCTTATAATTAAGGTAAATTAAGCATTTGAATAACCCTGTCTTAAATATCTTTCTCTCTATTTTTATTTAACGTTTTAACAAAATAACTAAAAGATTTACTCCCCCTTAATTTAAAAATAAAATCAATTTACTTATCCGTTCACTCATTCATCACACACAATATATTCCATGCGGCTTATGATTTGAGATAAATAAATGCTAATTCCAAAGATGACTTTATCCGCTTATTGCCATCGCCCCGAAAAATTAGTGGCTGTCAGGAAGTGGGGGCGGCGCAGGGCGCAGGACAATGACGTGGAATGGAGGCCCCAGCATAATCGCATTAGGCAAAGTGAGGCGAGGCAAACGCACTTCCAGGCAGTTGGTAGATATGTACATATATCTTCTGGGTATATACTGTTTTTTTTTTTATTGGCCCACTTCCGGTGAAAGTTTCGGTAGCCGCAGCCCCAGTCTGCGACCCTTAAAGACTTGACTTCTCCTTTCTTTCCTTTTTTTTGTGAATTTTTTAAGGTTTTGTGTATTTAAGTGTTCGCTTCTCTCTTTTTCTTTCTTTTTTTTTGGCGTTTGTGGTGTTGGGCCTAGGCTTGACACTTTTCCGGCCAGAAGTGCACACGGTTGAGTGGCCTAAATTTTGTTTAAATCAAAATAAATACAAAATACATGACTTGAGGTCCGGAAAATGTGACGAGGGGGGGGCTGGAAAACATCTCCGCAGTTTATGCAAGCGGGAATTAACTTAATTGAGTACGGCCAACAGAGAAGCACAGAAACACAACCGTGAAACCGAGACAGAGAAGGAGAGAATGCCTATAGCACACGGCGAAATTCTTTAAAATTACATATATTTCTGAGATTTCAAAGAACATTTATTAATTTGTTAGCTTTTTAGAATTTTAATTACACAAGTCTCCAAGGTAGGCATGGAAGAGTACGTGTCCGCAGTTGGTGGTCACCGGCTGGAGGTCTCACGCTCTTCAGATAGAGCGGACCTTCTCTTACTCCTCCTTTTGGCACTGGAAAGCTAATGGAAATCCTTACGCTCAGCTACTTACTAAAGCGAGGTAAGAACAAACCTTAAGGACTCTTTTTTTTTTACTAAAACTCACTTCAAAACATCTGTCTTGTATATAAATTTCACCGAATTTAATAAAATTAGATAACGTCTGTACTGAGATTTATTAAATTTAAGCCGCTATCAAGAAATAATAGTTAAACTTGCTAATTGTGTGTGTTTTTTTTCCCCCTGAAGGGCAGAGTAGTAGTTCTGTGTTAAAGAGCTCGTATCTTAAGAGAGATCACTCTCCCTCTCTCTTTTTGTTATAAAAGGTGAATGGCGAATGGATGAGCTTTTGGCACTTGACACGTGGGAGTGCAATCTTCCTCCCTCTTTACACTCTTCACACTCTTCTCTTAAGACTTTCTTTGCACTCTCTTGTAAAACTTCTATTAACGAACTGAAGCTTAACTATAATGATTCTCTTATCTATTTGTATTTGTAAGAGTTTTTTTCATGTGTACTGCAGATCATGCTATGGACCATTGACAATGTTTTCTCTTACAGGTGTCATACAGCCATACACATACATAGGCTGTGACTGTGGCTCTGGCTGCGGCTCTTTAAACGGGTAAAAGAGAAGTAGAAAGTGTGAAAAAGGACCAAGGAGAAAACAAGGACTGTGGAAGCCAAGGTTACCGTCTTCTCCCCCGTGTAATTGCGCATAAAAATGAAGCGATTTATATGCGCGTACTTTTAATGTCTCATAATTGGGTAGCCCATCACATGGAGACGAAGAAGAATAAGCCGGCAAATGGCCAAAAATTAAGTGCATACGTGTATGTGTGTGTACAAACATTGACATGTAAAACCCACACAGACAGTCACACGTACCTTGTTATGCGGTGATTTTCATTCATTCTCGCTCTCAGTTTCCCGCAATTTTACTTTTTAAAAATGTACCAAGCAAAGCACTTGAAACTTTAAAGACTTTATTTTGCCAGAAACTAAGGAGAAGTCTTTCTAAAGCTGCTATATACTATGTTGTTTTACCTGTCGCACGATAACCAGCATGCCTTTCAAGGTAAAAGAGTATAAAACCTCATGAAATTCACGGCAACAGACGGAGTATGGTTATCTAAATTAAAAACTAGTATATCGATTTAAATAATAATAAAAATTGCGATGCTTAATTTATATAAACTACAAATGTGCTGAAAAGTATGCTATGGTAATTTTTAAGCACTTATAAAGTCCTTGCCGTTAAAAAATTGCAGTTATTTATATTTATTGATTGAAAGTGAAAAAAAGTCCAAAGTGATTTATTAAATCTATATTTAATTAACGAATATTATCGATTATAAACGATTTTTAACGATTTTTAACGATTATTAACGATTTTTAACGATTATTAACGATTTTTAACGATTATTAACGATTATATACGATTATTAACGATAGTTAACGATTTTTAAACGATTATTAACGATTAATCAATATTCCATTTAATATATCGGACTGTGTCATTAAGTTTAAATTTGGTTTCAATTATTATGATACATTCCTAGTAACCAATCTTACTGAAAAGAGTCATCCTTTTGCCTAATTCCTCTCTAATTTCACAGGATATAACCACTTAAATCTAACATGATGGAAAATGCCACTAAATCACAATACCTTTATACCCTTTGAACCGGTCATAATAGTATAGTAACAGCTCTCACAGTGGCGAGCAATTAAAACTTTAGCGATTGAACAATGACAGGTTTGATAATTGCGCAACGGGACGAATAAATTCGCAGCGTAATGACAAAAGCATTATCGATAACATCTAGGCGGTGGAAAGTGTCCAAACACTCAACTATTTACGAGTATATTTTTGCAGATAAAGCGGATAAAGCAGAATTGTGCCATAAATGGGTATGAAACTGTGTGTTTTTGTTTTCCGATTGCGACAGCGATAATCGGCCACTGATGATTTTCATAAATAAGCCGTAATTCATTTCTTAATTTTAACATTTATCCTGCGACTCATCGTAATGGGTGTTATTTGTATTCATTCCTTGGACGTTGCGTTCATTTACATTTCGACTGGACCAGGAGAGGGATTGGGTCCGGGGGGGGGGGAGAGGGCTGGTAGGTTCATTAAAATTGAAAAATGTCACTTTAATGAATTTATTTGCGACACTTAACACAAGCGCAAGTAAACAGAGAAAAATTGTGTTCATTAACATAAAAATTTCGCTTCTTCCACTACATTGGCCATTGTTATGGTCGTCGTCCGTCGCTTCAAATTTGTCTCCCTCTCCTACAGCCTTAATCCGCTCTGATGGTACACTCAGAGAAATTATACAAAAATATTTGAAATCTTTAAATTTGATTTTTAGTGAGTTATATCAGTTATTTTCTATAAACTCTACAAATTGTTTACCTAAAATCGCAGTCGAAACTACTGAAACAAACAATATGAAAAATGAACTCATTTAAATCAACACATGTTCATTAACATTAAACTAACTAAATTAAATTAACACATACAATACAAAACAACTTGACCATACAGCCTTTTTTTTGGGTTATAACTAGTTTGAAGTCAGAAGGCGCCTTAAGGAAGGCTTTATTTTTTTAACGTTTTATATTACTAAATTATTTATGGTGGCTTATTTTAATTTCTCCAAGTGTCCCAAGTCCCTTTGGCTGGTTTGCGGGTCCCCAAGACGAGTCTGAAAATTGTCATTACCATTTTGAGTATTGTCAAAGCTGTTAGCCAGCAATTGATGAGTCAATATGTCAACGACTGACAGGTCACGTTGCACGGCAGCAACCCCACCCGCCCAGCCTCCTCGCATTCATTTCAAAATAGTTAAAATTAAGAGTTTCATCGCGTTTCACGGAGCAATTGTTGGTAACATAATTTAATTAATGTGAACTTCAATCTGACAGCCATTCGGGCATGGTAATCACAGCAAAGGAGGCATATTTGTTATTGTTAATTTACCATTCAGTGGCTGTGACTTGTTAGTTGGGCAATGCCCCAGGATTAATATTGATAATACCTGCCTTTTGTCGCTGCCTTTCCTGGCCTGAATTTGTATTTGAATCCTGCCCGCCTACATATCCTGTGCAGCCTGCCACTCGAGCTGGCTAAAGAGGCGGTAAAGTAAGCCCTAAAGCTGTTGACCAGGTCGGCAGCGTTGTAATCGAAACTGTAAACTCATTCGCACTCGTACTCATGGAGAGCTAACAGGTCAACGGGTCAGGGCACAACCAATTACATTTGACTTTTGCTGCTCCTGTTCCTGTACACAGAGTCCTTATGCTCTTGCACTTAAAAAAATTATTGTTTATTTTATAATTATCATTACAATTTATTTGATAAAAATATTTTATTATTTCTATAGAACTATATTTAAAATAATAGATTTTAAATACGGCTTTCTTTCTTAAAATAAGCTTGAATTGCAATTGTTTTGCTGGTATTTCATTAAACAAAAAGGCGAATTCTACCTAAAAATATCACGGAAAGAAATTTCACCTGTGTGCACATATAATTCTCAACTGGTTCTGACATTCCTGGAGTGAAGTGATGGTGGTTATACAGAGGTGAGCAGGTGTGGTGTTGTGTGTTTGTGTTATTACATAGTTACTTACACAAAAAGTAACTCTTAATTCAAGGGAAATTATTTTTTAACTTAATTTATTTCATTTATTTTTTCCAGTGTACTTACAGCAACGACGGGACCCCTTCTGGGGGGAGGCTTGCTGGCTAATTCAATTGCTTCGTTGCACCAACACTTCACTTCAAGTCACATGTTCCAATGCTCACCATATTGCCACCGCTGTCTGCGGTTATCCAAAGCTGTCGATTTACATGGCTTTCACCGCGCCCCCTCCATTTTGGCCAGATTTCTGCTCTTTGTGGATCAAAAATGACACACGAATTGTGTTTGCCTACTTTGACTTTGAAAAGGAAAGGAGCATAAACCCCAATCCACAGATACATTTTTAATTAGCCCAAGTAAAAATTATAATCCATAAATTTAATACATTTAATAATTTTATTTCTGTTGAAAAAAAATCCTATTTAAATGTTCTAAGAAAATAACAAAAAAATGTAATATAAAAAACTTTATTTCAGTATAAAGAATTAACCTTAGAAAAACTAACACAAAAATGCTATCTAAATTAAATCATATTATTTTTTTTATAAGTTAAACATTTTTTAAATGTATATTTTTCCCCTAAAATTAAAATTTTAAGGGGTTACAATGTTAAAATTATCAAAAATTTGAAAAAAAAAAAAAAAAACAACTTATGAAAAAAGTAATAAAAATTGAAAAAGTTTTATACAAATAATTATAAAATAAAATAAAAATAAATAATTTTCGTTTTTATGGTCAGATTATTGCTATAAGTTCCCAAAGCTGCTATAAACCGATGGTCTGAGTCTTAGCTAACAACTGCTATAAAAATATCCCATAAAGTTTAAAACCCGGCTAATCATGTTACCGAAGAACTTAGAGTGACCGTTGCTCTTAATATTCGATAACAGATAACAAAATACCTGTTTTTACTACAAAAATATCGATAGATTGATACATTTTGCACATCCCTAGTGGCAATAAATAAAAATAATAAAAACAAGCAGAATTCGCAAAACATTCAAATGCAGCAAGTGGAAATGCGACCACCTAGCGCCCCGCCCCACTGACAACTCAGGTGCAGCCCCATGGCCATGCCAGCCCCCACTTTCGGGGCCGCCGAAGCAGCAGCTGCGTCGGAAAGCGCAGTGGAATTGCAGCGAAAACAGCAACAACAACGCCTGGCCAGAAACTCCCTGCTGTCGGAATTGAGAAGATCGACGATTTTCTGGTTCCGGGCCAAATCCTCGGATGGATTCCAGCTGCTATCGCAGAGCTGCACACGGATTCTGCAGCATGGAATGGTAAGCAGCACGAAGATTAGACGGAAAAGTCTACCCTGAGTCAGTCTGGGGAGTCCCAGTGATGTTGATATTTATGTAATTATTCATTAGCATCACCAGGCGAGTCGATTTAGCCTGGTTCGGTGTGGTTTAAGGCTGTTTTGGGAGTATTTTTAAGTGAAATATAAACTATTCTTAAAGATAACCCAACATTAAAACAATTTTGTGTGAAATGTAGTAAGCAAAGGGTATTAGCTATTCGTTTCCCTGCAAAACAATTAATAATTCCCCCATTGTTTTGCAATCGAATTGTATTTATGCAACGCCTCTCTCTCTCTATGTCTCTATCTCTTATCAGTTGCTTCCAGTGGAGCTGCAGAGACTAGCGGATGACTTTGAGTTCCTACTGGCAAGTGCGGGCAAACCACCGCCATCGCTGGAGACGCTATCACAACCAC
The DNA here is from genome assembly GCA_008042715.1 of Drosophila bocki. NCBI lineage: Eukaryota > Metazoa > Arthropoda > Insecta > Diptera > Drosophilidae > Drosophila > Drosophila bocki. Next base: position 48,981 of record VNJY01003915.1, read on the forward strand.
AAACGCCAACGCATCCGGCTCGAGTGTTCGGTGCTGAAGAGTTCCTTGTGCAGTGGACAGAGCGCTGCCTGCGTGCCCAGTGCCTGACGCAGTGCCTGCAAACTCTGGTCTCCGATCCGGAGCTAATGGACTTTTATTATCCCAGCAGGGAGGCCTTTCTGCGTCATTCGGGCGATGCCACCGCCCTGTTTGTGTGCCTAACGGCCGTCCAGTTGAATCAGAGCGGCTTGCTGGGACAATTGGAGGTACGGAATAAGCTGCGCCACCGGCGTACCTGCTCCCAGCCGAACTTTAGCATCTCGCCCAAGCTGCAGGCTGTGCCCGAGGAGGAGAGGCAGCTGCAGAAGCGAAGCTTCCTGCGGCGACTGAAGAGTCTGCCGAATCTAAAGCCAGAGGACGAGGAGCCCGAAGAGGGCACGGCCTTAAGTCGTAGACGCTGCCAAACCTTTAGCAGTTCCAGCCGAAGGGAGGACTATGTGGATGCCGCACCATCCACAAGTTCCTGCTCGTCCAGCGGCGGCAGCCCAAATAAACGGATACAACTTATAAACTGTGATGACATCAAAATCTGGACGGATCTGACGACGCCCCAAGAGCAGTCGATGGAGGAGATACCGAAAGCAGCAGCAGCAGCAGCAGGAGGCTCCTCCTCCTCCCCCTCCTCCTCCTCCTCGTTGGTGGGCAGTTTTCTGGGCAGCCTGTTTGGATCGCCGCCCGTCTATACCAGCTGGTTCCAGAGGGGACTGGGCGAGGATCTGAATGCCGCCGGCGAGGGTGGCGTATTGAACAATTTCCTGCCCATAAATGGCAGGAAACTGAAGAAGCACCAGACCCTTTTCGAGGGCGTTAGCATGCTGGATGAGGCTGCTGCTGCTGCTGCTGTTGCAACGGCTCCCTGCATGGCATCGGCACCCTGGGATATCCAGAGATCCCCGGCAAGCAGCAGCAGTACCGCCTCCAGTTCGGTGAGCATTACTCCTGGCAGCAGCGACAAGCTGGATCAGCAATCGCTGGCCTCCTTCCTCCAAATGTCCCGGCAGACGCACAACAACACCCAGTTGGAGAAGGAGAATGCCCACTTTCGGATTTCGGAGGCCTGCATCACGGCCATCGAGCATGTCAAGTGGAGCCGAAGGCTGGAAACCAGATCACCAGATCACCCCCAGACCTGTGCCGGCAGGCGGGAAAATCTCATGGAACCGAATCTAATGCCCTATGCCGAGCAGATTGCCGGCGGAGTGGAGAACCACAGTGCCGAGGCAGTGGGTCTGCAGTTGATATCGCGCTTCAGTGACCAGCAATTGCCCCGCTTGGGCCATCTCAAGTGGCTCGTTTCCGAGCAGGAGGCACCGCAACAGCTCCTGCCGCTACCCATGCCCACCAAGAAGGATCACCACGACGAGCAGTCCAGCCTGACCAGGGGCACTTCCAGTTGGGCACCGCCCCGCCAGCAGATCATATTCACCGAGCATCCCGCGGCGAGTCGTTCCCAGTTGCTGGCCAAGCAGAATCAACGCTGTGCCGGCTGCGGCATGCGTGTGGCCAAGCATCTGCAGCAGCATTTTCGCTACTGCAGCTACCTGGGGAAGTACATGTGCACTGGCTGTCATCGCAATCAGATATCCGCCATTCCGGCAAGGATTCTACGCTCCTGGGACTTTCGCTGCTATCCGGTTTGTTCCTTTGCCTACAAACTGATCGAGCAGATGTACGCCTTTCCGCTCTTCCATGTCCCGGATCTTAATGCTCAGCTGTACAAGCACAAGGAGCTGGCCACCGCCAGGAGGAGGAGGCTGCAGCTCCAGACGGTCAAGGGTTTCATAGCCAATTGTCGGTTTGCAGAGAGGTAAGTAAGCCAGTTTTTTCCGCTAAATTTAAATTCATCCTCTTGTTTCTCCGTACAGAGAGCAAGCCTTCTTCAATGTTATCCCTGACCACATTACCCAAGATCCGGACATGTGGTCCATGTGCGACTTTGTGGATGTGCAAAACAGCAGCATGAGTCGCTCCATCAAGGAGGTGATTGCTTTGAGTGAACAGCACGTCCGAAACTGTGTGGTGAGTTGTTGAATCAAAATTAAAAAAATATATATATTTAAGAAATATAATTAATTATCTTTTTAACTTTTTCCAGCTCTGTACGGGTCGTGCCTTCGTCTGTGAACACTGCAAGGGCGGCGAGCTTCTCTACCCTTGGCAGCGAAAAATCTATCGCTGCGATCGTTGTGGCGCCTGCTTCCATCACAGCTGCTGGAAGAGCCGGTGCCGCAGTCGCAGCTTCAATAGCTACCCTTGCTCCAGGTGCTCTCGTCTACAGAATCGGGCCAGCTAGCATTCGGTTAAATTGGTAGAAACCCTCCGTCTGTGCAAAAGACAATGGCGAAATGGAAGTTAATCTTAGTCTTTATTTAAATATTAATATTCAAAGAGTTAATTTATAAACTTTGCCTTGGTAACTAATTGGTTTAATATTCGTCTATATTTTATAATTTTATTTATTGATGTTAACGCAGTTTATTATATTTTATAACTTTGTAAAACTGTGCAAGCTTGTTAATTTCCAATATCAGGGTCATTTCTTATTTTCCTTTTAACTTTAACTTGAAGAAAAACTTTAAATTAAGAGGCCACAAGTATTTCCCTTTTCTCCATTCAAAAATTTTGACGCTATCCAAGGTTTTAAGTTAAGCAAATTCAAGATATCTAACTGGTACTTGTGTATATTTTTACTGTAAATAACTATGTACATTACCAAAACTGTTACGAAAATCGTGTACCTCAAGCGAAGGATGAGAGCAACATGTTGATTTTATACATATATAACACTAACACTAACGATATATCGAATATTTATTGTGTAACGAATTAAATGATTAAATATTGTATTTTTATTAAACCAAATCTGACATGGGGCATCATAGAAATCTCTAGCTACAGTTCCTGGCCTCCAAAAAGAGTTAAATCGTGGCCCATGGATGAAATAATGATCAAATCCAAAGCACCGAAAATACGAAACATTCGTAAAAATATATTTTTTAAATTATATATCGTTTTTATTTTTTAGAAAATTATCAAATATATTCCATTTGAAACAAAGAAATATTATATATATATCATTTGAAAAAAAAAGTAAGCTAACTTCGGCCCGCCGAAAGTTATAATTATTTTCTAGATCAACTCGGCTGTTGATGATGATCAAGAAAATAAAAACTTTATAAGGTCGACACCATCTCATTCTCTACGTTGCAAACTTCTGACTAAAATTATAATACCCTGCAAGGGTATTAGGATTAATTATTTTATTATTTATTTAATTTGTTTAAACCTGAAATTGCTAAATGTGTAAGTAATTGCCGTTATTAAAGCTGTCCAGACACCGATAGTGGCGTAATCGATAGCTTTTGGAGTATTTTATTTTGTATTTTCTCAGAGATGTTCTATACATTTTTATAAAAAAGAGTACGATTATTTAAAGTATTACCCAAACATTTGCCTTTCGGGAAGAAAGTAATAAATTAAAACATGGTGAATATTGGACCGATGGAAAATGCTGTCGCAATGGAAACGAGGCGAAGTAGAATCGATAGTGCCGGCCCACAAGCCATCGATATGAACACTGTTATCGGTATTCTGCCATCTCTACCAAGTGCTCTCAATTTGGGAATTCCATAAGCAAAGTCTGTTAACGAGCCAAATTCTGTAATCGAGAGCATTTCTATGTTAACTAACATTTTGTTTTGAAATTCAGAGTGAATATCAAAAAATATCAAACAAAATATCGCGATTTCGGTATTTGGGCAAATAATTCAGTATATACTATAACACTAGATTTTACTTACATTTGACATTCTACATGAGAATTCGACCCTAATGTAAAACGTTGTTTTGACATTTTACTTTGATCTGGCACTTTTGGTCGCTGGGACCGAAAAGTCTGGCAGCACTGTTAGCTGGGACCGAAAAGTCTGGCAGCGCCGCGGCACAAGCGACCGGCGTTGCCAGACTTTTCGGTCCCAGCGACCAAAAGTGCCAGACTTTTCGGTCCCAGCGACCAAAAGTGCCAGATCGTCGGTATAGACTTTTTACTTACATTTGACATTCTACATAAGAATTCGACCCCAAGCCTGTAAAACCTTATTTTGACACTTTACTTTGAAATTCAGAGAGACCAAGGGGAAAATATCAAAAAATATCAAACAAATATCGCGATTTCGATATTGGGCAAAAATATCGATATATTTACCAGTCGCGTGTTCGCACAGAATTATTGCAATTTTCGTCGTTAAAATCGAGCCAAAAACGGACAGGAGACGCTGAAAAAGGGCAATAATTACCATCGCACGGCGGCTAAGAGCCTGCGATCTTCCCAGGACATGCGAATCGGCGATTGCAAATTGCAACAAAGCGCAGCCTGCCACTTTCGGTAATTCTCGATTCGATTCGAAGAACTCGTGAGTGTACTCGCGTGTGTGTGTGTGTCAGTGGCAGTGTGTGAGAGTGAGCAAGAGCGATATAAATTGTTACTGCTTATAAGGATATAGCCGCGAGGGAGAGAGCGAGAGGGAAAGAGCAGAGCGGGCGACGCCGACAACAACTGTAATTTTCCATTAATTTTTGGGCGGGTTTTGAGCTGCAGAAAAAACCCACAACTTGCATACTATAACTATGTTTTTGTATGTATTTCATGCACGTCCAGGTGTGTTCGTTGAGTGTGTGCGTGTGTTTTTGAGTGCGGGCAGCCGTATGTGTGCTAAACTTGAAATACAACGAGAACAAAACTTGTCAAGGTAAAAGAGCAACACAAATTTTTTTAATCGAAAAAAAAATGTGAAAAATTCCAACGTAATTACGCGAGAAATCTAAAAAGGGAACGCACACGTGAGTGCGTTAAAGTGAGGGCAGGCGGAAGATTCAACTTTTGATTGATTTTCGTTTAATTACTATTGCATAAATTAAATGTTTACATTTTGCGTAAACTAGTGCTGTAAAGTTTGTCCAACTGCCAGAGGTGGCAACCCTGCGAAGCTTATCGATAAGTGCGGCACTGTCAATTCAGCAGAAGATTTATTAAAAAAAACGTACTTTTGCCGGTATAAAACAATTACAAAGGAAAAAGCACGCGCTCCCTCTCTTTCATTGCTCAAACCTCTCTTTCACTCCGCCTCCTCTCTCGCCCTCTCCATCTCCCCCTTTGGGTGTTAACCAACACTGACCAACATTAAGAAAGTGTTAATTTGCCTAAAATGTACAAGTTCATGCGTGCGTGTATGTGGGTGCGTGTGTGTGTGTAGTAAAGTTTTCCTCTAGAAAAATGCATCTTCAGTTGCTTGAATATCTCGGTTTAGCTAATGAAAACGTTGAAAAAGTCGACGAAAAGTCATTCCGGTTGACGTTCGAATAGCGGTGCCTTGGTGTGGGTATTATTTCATTTTGTTTTTTGCATAATCTCAGCCGCCTTTCGGTACATGTGCATGTGCCTGCTATCCCGCTCCCCCGCATACTACGGCCACCTGTACGCCCTTGCACACAGGCACACGCACGGGCAATATACATATACACATGCACAAAACTAGAGTACTTGCTATTGTGTTGGTGTGCGATATAATATCACTTTGGAAGTCATTTTATTTGCAAAGTCTCGTGAGTCGATTTTTTTCTGCCCCATTTTTGGGTGTTTTTTTGTAATGTGTTTGTTTTATTATTTTTTTTTGCGCTCTGAAAAACAATTTTCGCCTGGCGCCTTTAAACGCTTCAGCTGCAGTTGGCTCGTGTGTAAATGAGAGGGGGAGAGGAGCGCTAGCGGAGCCATAGAAAGAGGGGGTGCGAGCGAGAGAGGTCGGCATTTCTATTTGTAGAAAAGAGCGCATAATTTGCAATAGTTTGCCATTTACGCTTTCCATTCGAGCAAAATGAAAAGGCATGCAAACGCCTTTTGGAGAGTGGCAACTTACATTTGTACATACTGTTTGTATGTAATTGTATTTATTATTATTTCCATTTCTCTCTTTGTTTATTATTCATACGTCGGCCCCCCCAAGTTGCCGTATTTTGGATTTAACCCATATATCGGCTTTATTTCTTGCCACATTGCGCCACATCGTGTTTATTTATCGATAATCTATAAATAAAAGTAGCCCCCAGTCGATAAAGAAGTTGAAGAAATGTCTTAAAAAGCTGTATTTATTGATCCGAATTTTGTCACAATATTTTTTAATTTATTTTTAGATCTTTAGAGGGGTCTGCAAGGTCGCATTTTACTTCTTAATATCGTTTTATATATTTAAAGGGAGTCTTGGATTTGAGATCAACCTATTTTTAAGGATTTAACTGGTTACACTGAGCAAAATTAGCAGTAACTCAAGAAGACTTGCGTAGGGTCTGCTTTCCAGAACTCTCTAGACTCTAATCCTTCCCACAGTCATAGAGTTTTTCGAGGAAATACTTGGCTGATTGTGCCGGGCTTTACGCTAGTTACAGGCTGGCAGAGAGCTTGATATGTGATACCCAGCTGTGCGATAAATTACACTTATTGTTTATTTGATGTTTGATTTATGTTCGGTTCGTAGTAATACTTTGAGTTAAAAATGTAAGGTACTGCGACCAATCTCGGTACAGATCGCTCTTAGAAATCAGACAGACCCTATTATATAGTTATTAACTACTAAAACAAAGCCAACTAAAACGTAATACTATTTGTATAATTTTTCCTTAGTTTGTGAGTGACTACTTCAGAGGGTGAAGACGAAGACGTACTCCCCAGGCAAAAAGCCCGAGAACTTTTCCACGTGGATCACATATGCGCGCAGCCACAACTATTGGATCATCACATCTATAAAGAAAGGAAGGACGTAGCAGGGAATATAAATATAATAAAGGAAGTGGCAGAAGAAGGAGCGAAGGAGAGACGCTAGGCCCCTCGTTTCCCATCCCAGCCAACAGTCGTGTGAAAGCGTCTTGAATGGATCCATTTGTTGGCTGGTTTCAGAAGGAACAGGAGGGACCATCGCTGCGCACATGGTTAAAGATTTGGGAGACGAATGCCCAGGAGATGGGCGCATCGCTTGATCAGCAGTTACAGCAAGCAACGACGACGACGACGGTGATTAACGGTAGCACCACCAGCAGCAGCAGCACCACCAGCAATATCAGCGGTAGCAGCAGCAGCAGCAGCAACAATAACAGCAGCGGTAACGGTAACAGTAGCGCGGCTAACACTAATATTAATAACAATTCAACGGGCAAACCCTACTTATCACGGCCAAATAGCTCACTGGGCCGTGTTCTTAACTTTCGGGCGGATTCCCAGGAGCAGCAGCAGCAGCAGCAGCAGCAGCACCTCAACGGTACCACGCAGCAGCGGCACAGCAGTAGCAGCAGCAGCAGTGTAAACAGCAGCTCGGCCACCTCGGATTCCGCAACAAATCGGGACAATAATTCACCCGCCAACAGCAGTAGCAGCAGCATCACATCTACAAACGGAGCCGGAACGAATAGTCCAGCAAGCACGGCAGGGGCAACTACTGCCGCTGCAACTGCAGCGACTGGACCGCCAGCGACGACCAGTATGAACGATACTACGTCACAGACGACGACCACGAACACGACGACGACAGGTGGTGCCAGTCGCACGAACAGCATCTACTACAATCCGTCGCGAAAGAAACGGCCGGAGAACAAGGCTGGCGGGGCCCATTACTACATGAACAACCACATGGAGATGATTGCCAAGTACAAGGGTGAGCCCTGGCGAAAGCCAGACTTCCCCTATGGCGAAGGTGTCGTCGGGCTGCATGAGGAGATCGAGCATTTCTATCAATACGTCCTGCCCACGCCCTGCGAGCACGCCATTCGCAACGAGGTGGTCAAGCGCATCGAGGCCGTTGTCCATTCCATCTGGCCGCAGGCGGTGGTTGAGATCTTTGGCTCCTTTCGCACCGGCCTCTTTCTGCCCACCTCCGACATTGATCTCGTTGTGCTAGGTGAGTGAGATGATACCCCGTTTTGGTAATCATAGAAATTCTTCTAATACTATTAATTGTCCCGCTTAGGTTTATGGGAAAAGCTGCCGCTGCGCACGCTGGAATCCGAGCTGGTGGGTCGTGGTATTGCGGAAGCGTGCACTGTCCGTGTACTGGACAAGGCATCTGTGCCGATCATCAAGCTGACGGATAGAGAGACGCAGGTGAAGGTTGACATATCGTTCAATATGCAAAGCGGCGTGCAGTCAGCGGAGTTGATTAAAAAGTTCAAGCGTGATTATCCGGTGCTGGGGAAGCTGGTGCTGGTCCTAAAGCAGTTCCTGCTGCTCCGCGATCTCAACGAGGTGTTCACCGGCGGCATCTCCTCCTATTCGCTGATCCTCATGTGCATCAGCTTCCTGCAGCTGCATCCGCGTGCCATCTACCACGAGACGGCCAATCTGGGTGTCCTACTGCTTGAATTTTTCGAACTGTACGGTCGTCGGTTTAACTACATGAAGATCGGGATTTCGATAAAGAACGGCGGTCGGTATATGCCCAAGGATGACCTGCAGAGGGACATGGTCGATGGCCATAGGCCATCGCTTCTGTGCATTGAGGATCCGCTGACGCCGGGCAATGACATTGGACGGAGCAGTTATGGGGTCTTCCAAGTTCAGCAGGCCTTCAAGTGCGCCTACCGCGTTCTCGCTCTTGCCGTTAGTCCGCTCAATCTCCTCGGGATCGATCCGCGCCTTAACTCCATACTGGGTGAGTGACTTTTTATAGATTTATGTTAAATTTTGAACACTTAAAACTTGAATTTCATTATTATAAAATGTATTAATTTTTTATTTTGATTTTTCCTTAGGTCGAATCATCCACATCACCGACGATGTCATCGACTATCGCGAATGGATCCGAGAGAATTTTGAACACCTTGTGATGGTGGAGCGCATCTCGCCACTGCCCGTCACTGCTGCAGCCGCTGCCGCTGCCGCCGCTGCGGCGTATGCCACCACAAATGGTGCGCCCAAATATGTGATTATGCCCACGGGCGCCGTTGTCCAGCAGCTGTACCATCATCCGGTGCAAATGCCCACTGCCCACGGCAGCCACACCAGTCACTCGCACAGCCATGCCGGGCACACTTCTAACGGTCATCCCGGCCATCTGGGACAGTCGTTTGTCACCGGTTCATCGGCCACGACAACGACCACCACGGCAGTGGCAGTGGTGGGGGTGTCGGCGCCTGGTAATAGCGCCCAACAGCAGCAGCAGCAACAGCAGCAACAACAACAACAACAACAACAGGCGACAAAGGTCCAGCAACAGCAATCGCAGAACCAATCGCAGTCGCGTCACAGACGTGGCAGCACCTCGTCCGGCGATGATTCCGAGGACAGCAAGGACTGTGAGATTGTTGAAGGGTCGCCGGAGATCATTGACATCACATTGTCGCCGCCGAATGGAATGGTTGGCGCCATGCCCGCCATGCCGTTGCCTGTGATCGCTGTTGGTATGCCAACGACCAGCAGCAGCAGCAGCAGTTGGAATGGAAGCGGAAGCGGAAGCGGACGCGGAAATGGAAACGGAAACAGCAGCTCATCCACGGGCTCGTCGGTAATGCACACAATCCCTCGCCTAGACACACGATGATTGGTGGTGGCCGGCTGCCTAATGCCCATGCGGCATCAGGTGGCCGGCGGCTATGCTCCCATGCTGGCCGCAGTTGCTGCCCGGTTATATCCGAAACCGAAGCTCCAAACGAAATTCCATGCGAAAACCTTGGGAGCAACTGCAGCCAGCATGCGTGCTAGATTCAACAGCAGCAGCAACAAGCATCCATGTATAACCTCTTCACCACCAAAACAGCCGGAAACTGCCCACATCGTCGTTGCCCAGGAGATGGACCCAGAGCTGGAGCTACAGGCGCAGCCGCCGCCGCCGCCAACGGCTGAGACCTCAACAGGCGCCAGCTCAGGAGGAGGCACTGGCTTCGGAACGGGATCTGGCGGCAGTGGTGGACGCAACTACAACCAGCGCAGCGGTGGCGGCAGCGGCGGCCACAATTCCAGCGGCTACTACCACCAGCAGTACTATGTGCCACCGCCCATGCAGCAGCAGCAGCAGCAGCAACAGCAGCAGCTTAGCAAGTCCAACTCCTCCTCCTCCTCCTCGAATTATCATCAGCAGCAGCAGCATCATAGTCACAGTCACCGGCAACAGCAGCACCATCATCATCATCATCATCACCACCAGCAACAGCAGCAGCAGCAACAGCACCAGCAGCATCATCACCACCAACAGCAGCAGCGGCCGCAGCATTTACGGCTAGGCGGCGGCGGCAGCAGTCGCTACCAAAAATCTGTGGGATCCCCGACCATTGGCACCGGCAGTACGTCGTCGACCAGCAGCAATAGTAGCAGCAGCAGCAGCAGCAACAACAACCATCGACTGCCGCCGCTGAGGGGCACGCTGGTGAACTCATCGTCGGCTATATCAATCATTTCCATATCGTCGGAATCATCGATAGCCAGCAGCAGCTCCAGTTCGTCGCGATCTGGCCAAGATGGGCAGCATCACCAAAACGAGCGGGACGAGCGATAGAAAGGAATAAGCAAATAAGAAAGAGAAGAGAGAGTGAGTGAGAGAGTTCTCTCTGGTTCAAAACTGCAAATATGTGTGTATGCTGCATTTTTCTAATTCATCCTGAATCCTGATCCTAATCCTGATTCTGATTCTGAATCCTCCTAAAAGGTAATATTTAGATTTATTTTGAACATTGCGCTGTCTCGCTTGAATCTAGAAACGGAACTAGAAAAGCAAAACAAGAAGAGGAACCTACTAACAACATAATCTTAAGGAACACTTTGCCTCTGATTGCGTTAAATATATTTCATTTTGTTTCTAAAATAAACATGAAAGCAAAGAAAAAAAAATATATAAATATATTATAGAAGATAAATAATATATAATATAAATATAAATATATATATTATTATATATATTTATATATATATATATAAAGTAAACTCATAATTAGTTTGTAATAATGGTTTAAAGAGCGATAAACTGAAGTGTGAAATTAGCTGGTAAATATGAAATATTTTAAGAACAAACCGCATTCATATGTTTCTAAAATCTCTCTAGAGCTCAACACACACACAGACACATGCATATACACAACCAAACCACCCTACCCCCAACCTTTTAAACTAAAAAAGGAAAAAATACTAAGGTGCTTCACATTTTCAAACATAATTTATCTAAAAATAAAATAAACACAATTTTTTGTAGACGCAGAAAATGTAAAAAAAAGAAGAAAAAAATCAAAAAGAACCCCTGTACCCTTACCCCCACCCCTCATCCCTTCCGTGCATTGTTAAACATTAATTAAGATGATTGCTAACTGTAATTTTTATGCCTGAAATGTAAATTTTTTTTATGATTTATTACTTACTATTACTTATTATGATGCTTAATATTTTTATTAGTAGTTTTTTAAACATAATTTTAAGCGAAACGTCTGCTAAACTAAAAACATTGTAAGAACACACATTGCATTCAAAAACAAAACAAAAAAACCCAAGTCTAAAAGCAATTGTGTTTTAAAAACAAAAAAGCAAAAGCAAAAAAAAAAAAACAACAAAAAACAAAAACCACACAAAAAGCTACAAAAAAAAAGAAACCTACAAAAAAAGAAATGAAACTTTTGTTTGATATTATTTACGATTATTATGTTGATTATGATTATGAGTATGCCAAGGCGCTTTCATCGATTCCTGCCATTGTTTTTTTTTTTTAATTTAGTTTTGAGAGCGCTTTCTGTAAATACTTAGTTAACACAACCTCACACCCCTCGCCACCCCCTTTCTAAACGCACTGCCATTTCGAAAAAGGTTTTTTTCTAAAAGAAAAACGTCGAAAAGAACGAGAGCTAGCAGAGATGAGTAGAAAAAAAACAAAAAACAAAAAAAAAAAAAACATTTAGACTTTGTACATGTATAACATTTTTTAGGCTGTTCTTTCCATTTTGTAAGAGAAAAACCAAGCAAGAAGAAATCGAACTAATTGTAAAGTTACGCCAGAAAATAGCTTATCGATTTGTGTGTGTTGTCAAACGATTATACAAAAATAAGCGAGTCTAGCAACCTGATTCGGGATCTGTGGCGGCACTAGACAAAAACACTATGATTATTTCACCTTTTTTTTTTTTACAAAAACAATATTATCTGGCAGTCATTTTTTAGTTAAGTTTTTTTTTTTGTGAAGAGATTAGAAATGGATTTGCTCTTTTAATTTGCTATATTCAGGTGAGAAATCGTTTATAATTACAATTGAATCAAAAAGTTTTCCAAAATCTGTCTAGTGTTAAGTCCCAATCCCGATGCCCAGTGTTGGCAAATGATCGAAAGTGCTCTCTCCCTTTCGCACGACGAGACTCCTACAAGCTTGCAGCTGAGAGCTTTGAAGCCCACCTTACTTACACATACACGCGCACTCTCTCACTCACACTGGCGCATCCAGAAGCACTTCAACACACACAGACACAGCACAGGATAACAGAGAGAGAGAGAGAGAGGAGATACGGTAGATTTAGCGTAGAATGGTAAAAAAAAGAGCAAAAAGTGAGAGACAGAGAGAGAGAGAGAGAGGGAGTAGCATGTAAGAATTATTAAATTTATGCACTCGTCTGTTGAATATTTATATAAATTATATGTATGTAGTTACTAATATTAACTAATTGATAAATATACAATATTTATATGCATAACTGTGGACAAACAAATGTTTAGAATTAGCGATATAGCCATGTAAGACTCCGTACATCGTAAATCGACAACTACTTAGACTACCAGGGCATACATATACCTACATACATACATATGTAAGCACTCTCACACACACACACCACGCATAATCGCTATAATTGTTGAGGTTATGTCGTAGATTTTTCAATATCCGATCACTGTTCACCTCTAGCCTAGCAAAGTAAGCTGAAAAAAAACAAAGAAACTGAAAACTAACTGTAAAACATAACGCCATCTCTATACTGGATTCCATCAGTCTCTTTCTTGTCTTGTCTTTCGTTTACGTTATCGCTTCAATTCAATTGTATACCCTTGCCCATCACCAGGCGAATCGATTTAGCCCAGTCCGTGTGTCTGTTCCTAAGCGATCAGTTCAAATGATATTCATTTCCAACTATCCTTTAAGAGATTTAGGTTTAAAAACCTGTTGGATCGATCAACTCTATCTTATAGCTGCCATATGGAAACGATCATTTTTTACACCTACCATAAGAAACTTGCCTGTAACTGCAAGGGTATTAACAGATACCCTATAATAACAAGAGGCACGTTACGCATCTTGTTATTATTGGGTCTTTGGTATCAATATCTTCGGCTTGCTGAAGAACGCTTCCTTTCTAGTTTACACATCGTATGTAGGATGCATATACTCGAAATACATTTTTTTTTGTCGTCGCGATATTAGTGGGTATTTATAAATGAAATGAAATTTAATTTAATTACATTTAACGCAACTAAATTCAATTCAAGTGAATCGATCGATGAATAACGTGTATATGATAGAGTTTAATAGCTGTGTAAGGAGCATAAGGAATCGGAATCGTAATAATTTAGTATAAACCAAATGAGAGACAATGCTAAATCGAACTAATTGTATAATTAGTGAAAAAGATGAAACGAAAGCGATAAGCAAAAAGATGCGACAAATAAAAGCCGGCAAAAACTACAACAAATGAAATTATTATTTGGATTATAAATATTATATATTATTTATATATATATATAGATATATATCAACTTAGGTCTGAGCATCTTAATTTATGTTATATAATCTTTCACCACTTGATGTAGGTGAACTTGAAGGTCTTGGGTTCCGTGGCCTCGCACACATACAGCATCTGGATCTTGCAGTTGGCATCATTGATCATTTCACGGGTGGCAAACATGTGGACGCAGTTCTCGTTGCCACCATAGTTGTCCGGCATCTGCTTGGGTCCGTTCCAGGGGGCATAGGTCATGGGCCGGCCGTTGGAGAGCCAGTAGAAGGCGCCCTCGGTGCCCAGATCATTGCCGGATATCCAGAAGTAATCGTTGTTCTTGAACCCCTTGGCGTTCATGTACTTGATCAGTGCCTCCATTTCCGGCTTGTCCTCAATGGAGGCCAGGTGGGCGTTCATCATGCGACAGGCGCCGGCCGCCTGGAACCAATTCACCTTGTTCATCGGCTCTATATAGTAGTAGTTGTCCCCGATCCGTACAAAGGGTGTGGTGTCGATCTCCGAGGGAATGCCTGCCTCAAAAATCCTGTAGAATTACTCAACACAAAAACTGGAATATAGCTTACCATTATAGACTTCGGTGCGGTAATTGGTAAAGATATTGACATCGGGCAGATAGGCCGATGACAGAGTCCAGGCGCTGGCCAGGATCAGCAGAAACGTTACTCCATGTCCCTGTGCTAGCGACATTTTCATCATTATTGTTCAATGCCTGGAGCTCAACTAGTTAATGTCCACAATTCTGGAGGCTTTTATGGCCCCCAGTTAGCTTCTCGGATGGTATGAACAAGCAACTGAATCAGCCACGTATTCCATAGAATGCCATCTATTCGATCAGAAATTTGAAACCCAGGTGATGTTCATTATTATTTATTCAGGCACATATTTTTCAAGCAGCCGGATTGTAAACATACTTGGAATTATATATGCACACTAAGGTGTATACAAAAAATTAATAAATTAATTAATAAGGTTAGTATATTATAGGATATTTTTTTTGGGTAAACTCAAAATTTAAAAATTTGAAACAAGTTTAAAAATGCACTAAATTAAAATTAAAAAAAAAAATTAATTAATTAATTTAATTTTAAATTAATTAATTAATTAATTTAAACTTTAAAAGCTATTTTGAGTTAGTTTTTATACGGTTACTTAAACTGCTTACCGAATTTAATTTAAATTTTATTTTATATATTAAAAAAAAAAACTTTAAAAAATGTATAACTAAGCCAAAAATACATTAAATTCATTACTTAATGGTTTTTTAATAAATGCATAAAGTTAGTTTTTTTCATTTAACCAAAATTTATCGACTCTCAAAAAACCAATTAAAATTCCTTGACTTTTTATTTATTATAAATATATTTTTTCAGACTATAAATTAATAAATACAATACATAGAAAAATTAAAATATCATCTAATGGCATCAAATAGTAATTTTTTCAGTGATTTTTCATTGTTTATTGTTTAAAAATGAACTTAAAGTATACTAAAGAAAAACCAAATAAAAATGCTTATTTATTTGATGTCCTGTAGATTCTTATTTTGTTTCAATAAAATCTCGAAATAAATTATAATTATATCGTCGCCCTCAGGTCGACTTCGGGTCCAGTCATATCCTTAGGATTCGATGACATCCGGTCCTGTAGCTGTTGCGGCTGCGACTGAAATCCTGCTGGCCACACAATGCTCTCGATCCAGTCCACAAAGCTGGACACCCTGGTGTACACCGATGGCGGCCCGCTGGCACAACCCTGTCCCAGCGACGTGATGCCCACCACATAGAGGAGATGTTCGTCCTGCATGAGGAGCGGACCACCGGAATCACCCTGGCAGGTGTCCTTTTCCCCAGTCAAATCCCCCGCACACATTTGGCTAGCCTGAACTCCCTGGGCCAGCTGATCCGTTTGATAGTGGACCTGGCATTCCTCGTTGCTCACCCGCCGGAGCGGCACCTTTAGCAACTGGGCGGAGGAGAGACCGGCAAAGCTGGTCTGCCCATAGCCAATGGCCGTGACCAGCGAGTTGACCACCTCGCTTTCCGTATAAATACAGGTTGGACGGAGTTCCGGCTTGGCCGGTGCCTCCAGTTCGAGCAGAGCAATGTCATTGTAGGCAGTGGTGGCATTATATTCCGGATGCACCAAAACGCGCCGGATCACCATGTCCTCGCCCTCGGTTAGGGTCAGGTTATCGCCACCGAGTCGGACCTGGCTGGGGGGTTCGCTGGAATAGATAAAGTCATTCAAAAGAGCTGCTAATTTAAATGATTAACTAATCGACTTATCCCTTACCCGCCCAAGTCGGCGCAATGAGCCGCCGTCAAGATATAGGTACTGGAGATCAAGGCGCCGCCGCAACGATAATATATCCGTTGATCGAAGCTGGAGCGCCAGCCCAGGGCCGCCATGAAGGGGTATTCCCGGTAACGTGTTGGCATACCGCCCACCACTGAGAACACGAAGGTCAGGTCATTCTCGTTAGTCACCTTGACGTTGTTGTAATCGTAACAAGCTACACAGATAAACGAGATAGAAGGGGAAACCCTGGTTAGTCAGAGGATTACATCACTTTAAGTTAGAATTTAGTGACTAGGATCTCTCTCTCTCTTTTTCTCTCACCCTGCAGACTTGGCCTTTGGACCTGCGGCGCTGTATAGGGTTTACGAGTGGGTGGCAGCGTGGGCAGTTCACTGGTGGTTATTTCCGGCACTTCAGTCTCTGGATTGCAGCATACAAAGTGATCAAACTTCACAAAGTAGCAGGTCTTGGGCGACTCTCGTTTCTCTAGCCAGCTTTTTACAGCGGAGGGACAGTCCTCCATGCGACGGCAGGTGCCCTTCGTCCGTTGGACATCATCCAGGTAGCAGTCATCAAAGGATTCCTTGGGAAAGATAATGCCGCGCTGTGACTGTGGACTAATGGCAGGCGTGGCCCAAACTGAAATTTGAAAAAAAAAAAATAAAACCAAATTATGAGTCACAGGAGCAAAACAGGTGAGAAATATTCGAGAAAATTCGCCTTTAAAAAATTCTAGAGAATTGGGAAGAGTGTTTGGTTTGCTTATTATTAAAAACTTTAATATTTTAAAACAAATTTAATAAAGAATATAAATTAGAAAATAAAAAACAAGCCTTTTCGGCTTTACTTTTGATATAAAAATAACTTTAAACTTTAGTTTATGGACTTTAAATAATTTTAAACAGTCACAAAATGTATTTTATAGCTTTTTTAGTTTATTATTTTTGATTTAACTTAAATATACATTTTAAACTAGCCTGGTCTAGGCCACTCCCATTAATAGCTGTTACTCTCACCTGCAATTAGGGGCAGCAGCACGAGTAGAAGAAGCTGATACACATGTGTGCCGGCGGCTGGAGCGTTCATCTCGGATCTCGGATGGGGAATCTCCTTCCTTGCTCGTCGCCAGATGGGGAATGCAGTGGGGCTCAAACGCTGAGATCGGCCGGCAATCGGCGATGCGCGAGATCGCAGATCGCAGAAACCAGCCGGGCAACTTCCAACTTCCCAAGTGCCAATTAACCAAAAGCCAAGCCAGTCACACTGAGAGATTTAATTAAGGGAATTGTGTGTTGAGAAAAGTAAGCTTTAAGGCATACAAAGGCTTACCAAGATCTAAGATTAATTTAAAAAAAATTAATTTGAACTAAAATTTCAAGTTCTATTTTTTATATTACTTTTTTGTTAATTATTTTTGTAAAGTAACAAAATAGAATATTTTTTTCCTGCTTAAAAAAAACATTTCAAAAACTGGTCTCTCGAAAAATATGAATTATAATAGAAGCAATCGATGGCTTTTGTTATTCCCTGAGCCGACGATGTATTATCTCCCAGCAAATGAGTCTTGACACCTATGACACACGATTTGGGCTTTTCTGATAGTAAGCCTCAGAGACATCAAAATAATAACAAATGAAGTAAAAACAATAAAAACAAACTGCGACGACCGGTTCTCGCTCTTAATAATACTTGTTCACTTTCGGCTTTGGCTCATTGAACTTTATTTATTTTTCACGTGCTCATATATTCGATTATATTTATGGATTTGTATTTTATTTTGACAGCGCGTGGCCAGCTTTAAAATGATTAATCCCGCTTCTGGGTTTGAGTAATAATTTTAAGTGCCTTTTAAGCTTGGGTTTGTCGAAATAATTAACGTGAATATGTACTATGTGAGGGGTTGCAGTGTTGGAAAGTCACGTCTGAGATAGCTTAAAACAAATATTTTTTGAATTGTTTTTAAAAAAGAAAATGAAATTAAATAAAAAATGAATTATAAATTTATAAAAAATCTACTCAATATCCTTTTTTCTCTTATTTTTTGTTTTTTGTTTTTAAATATATTTTATTTTAAATTAATATTTATATTTTTACTAAATTAAGAAACCATAAAAACGTATTTATTTTTAAAGCTTTTTAAACTTGCGCGCCTGTTAATCTATCGATAACATATAAAAACTAGCTTTTATGTCCAATGGGTAGTAAATTTAAATTAACTAAACTTTGCATAAATTAGTTTATTTATTCATTTTCTTAAATTTAAATTTACAAAGATACTTTAAAAATTTAAATAAATAAATCTGTTATCGAAACACCCTATTGGTGTTACCTCATTTTAAGCTTTTTAATATTATCAGCTCGTTGTGCTGCTGGTCACACTGCTCCTGGCTTTCGGTATTTTTGGCCGCGCAACCGAAAGTCGAATCTGGTCAGTCAATCGAAAAAGTTTGAACGAAACGGACGGAACGCAGCTGACGCATTTGAAAAAAAGTGCTAACTATCCCCTGTTTTATTTTGCCGGCATTTTGGCGTAAGTGTACGCGCGCTCCTTTTACTCCTTCCCCGCTCTCTCTCTCTCTCCGCCCTTTCGTTTAGCGACGCGCGCACTTTCGGTGAAAATATACGCAGCGAGTGCAATTTATTAATATAAATAGAGAGTCTAATTTAATACGCACGGACGTTTTGTTTTTTGTATTTATTTATTATATTGCTTTTTTTTTGGCTGCTGTTTGTCACAGTTTTTGCGTTCGGTTCTTGTTATTATCCTGTTTGTTCTTGTTTTTGTTGTTGTTCTAGCAAGTGTAGCAAGTACAAAAAGCAATTGTTTGAAATTTGAATGGAGTGAGCAAGGGAGATGGCATCATCTGGCTGATCAGCTGAAGGTGAACCAGTTGCTGCTTGCCGTTGTTTTTGTTGTTGCCTGGCCTTTTCTACCGTTTTATTTCAAGTGCACGCAACCCCCTGTCTCTTCTTCTCTCTCTCTCTTCTATTGTTCTTTGGCACTATGACGTCACTGAGCGTGTTTAGCGATCAGATGACTCAAGTACACTGTAGAAAATTCATAGAAGAGAGTTTCGTTGGTGACTAAAACTTACTGCAAATATAGAAATAACAACAGCAACAAGGGCAAACAACAAACAGAGCTGGAAGTGTATGTATCGACGACTCCGCGAGTGTTATCAGTTGATAATGGAAATTATTGCTCAACTCTTCCCTCCCTCTTCCGCCACGCTCTTTGCCGATAAGATAAAAACACACGATTTTTTTTTATCGCCGCGTGTTTCGCATTCTTTTTTTCCACATTTTTTTTGCGCTGTGCATCCAATCAGAGTTCTGTGAAAAAGTTGTTAACATCAATGATTTTTTTTTTAGAGCAGTGACCAAAAAAACCAAATAGAAGTGACCAAAAAACTAAAAATAAAAGGAAAAACCGGTTGCAAAACACGTAATTTAATTTCGCCGTTTGTCTATTGCCGATCCAGCAACAGGTGAGTGAATAGTAAGTAGTGAATAGAGTAAGTCTATAGTGTACAGTGTAGCATGGTGAAGTGGGTGAAAATGTTTCTTATATGACGTACTTTCACCTTTCCTAATTATAAATACCTAAAAAGATTTTTTGTTATTTGATAAAATACTTTATGGTGGCTCTTTTCTACAAAATAACTAAAAATAACTACAGTTTTCTTGCGTTCATAAGCTAATTAATTAGGGATTATTATATTATATAGGATTATTTATATTTTAAGAGGCTTAAGTTTTATTGGCTATTTTGTATGAGAGAAAATATTATAGACTTTAATTTGTACTTATTTAATCTTATTGAATATATTAAAATTAAAAATTAAAAAATGTTTCTTATACCCAAAATAAGTTTTTGCAAGTTTTAAGCACATTTTTAATTTTATATAAAAGCAATACACCTTTAAAAATTATTTATTATTGTTCAGCTATTAAAAATCAAAAGATTTTTTAAATCGGAAACATTTAAGCTTAAAAATTAAACAAATAACAAGCTAATAACGAGAACTACAACGGACTTTAAAGCCACTTAAATCCCTGAAGGTGGCAAGATGTCCATGATTCGTGCACATCCAATTTCCGAGGGTATGCTAAATAATTTGCCTTTATTTTTTGCCTGCATTTGAATTTAAATTTGAGCAATTTGAGGCGGCGGCAAGGCTAAGTGAATTTAACGATACTGACCTCCATAGAACTAACCGGACCGATTACCCTTTATAAGTGAGTCTTGCAATATATTCCACTCTTTGATAACTCTGTTGTTTGTCTGGCCTTATATATATATATGTACGTACAATATATATATTTATACATATGTTTACTGGGTTTTATCTAAATCCGTTTCCGTTGCTGCCACTTTGCAATGTCGCGGTTTATTCCCAGCGTCTCTATTTCATTTGTCTGACCTGCATTTGTTCTGTTTTTTATTTATTTTGTTTGTATCATGTCCGCTGTGTTCCAGTCGGTGGAAATTTCAACAATTTTTACGGTTAACAAAATGTATACAAAAGAGGAGAGAAACCGAAAAACGTGAGAGAAGTCTAAAAATGATCTCATTCTTGTTGGCTATCGCAGCAAATTTGTTGTTGCTTACTTAGCCGTGTTTTTAATACCCTTTGAAGGGGATTTTAAATTTTTACAAAAGCTTTTAACGTAGAAAAAGAGGTTTTTATTGATCTGCATCATCAGACAAGTCGATCTAACACGGTATCTTAGTTTTTTAGATATTTAAAAGGAGTTTTTAGTTGGAAGATCTTATTAATTTGATATTAATTGATTAAATTTATCCCATAGTTAACACAAAAATTAAAAATTTAAAGTCAAAGGCTTTATCTATATCTTTTAGATATCACAATAGTGATTGTAAATATTTCTTTTTTAAAGGGTATACATACTTCGACTTGCCAACGCTAGCTTCCTTTCCTGTTTTTGTTTTTATCGGTTCAGTTTTTATGCCAACGCAATTTTGTTGCACACTTTTTGGAAAATTCTGGAAAAATGTAAATAAAATTTATTATTTTGGGAAATTTAAGATCCTTCTAAATGCATCTCGAACATATTTACATGCAAACAAAACAGTTGTTTAACAGTTGGCATACTTTTAAGACTCAATATTACATTTCTTGGCACGATTTTATGTTTTTAAAATTTATGAGCACTCTTGATATTAATAAGAGTATTAAAACTAATTCATTAACAAATTTCTATATATAAATATATGAAAAACTTAATTGTTAATGGAATTCATAGACCAAGACAGCTTAAGATACTCAAAATAATATGTTGCTCGGGTTGTTTATTTAATTTTTTTATTTTTTTTGCCAGAGAAATATTAATATTTCTTGAGTGTTGCTGGCCAGCCAGACACCTTTGTTTCCAAGGAATACATAGTCGAGACCCGAGAATCGAGAACCGAGACCATCTGCTCTCATTATAATTATCTGTTCGATACTCGTCGCTGCCGGTGTGCATGGTTCATTCAACTTGGAGGAGCGAAGTCTCCTTTCCCGTATTTTGATCTCCCCTGCTGCCGGTCAGTCGTCCGGCCTTTCAGTTAAAAATAATTTCCACTATTTCGTGTTTTGATTTTAGTTCTTCCACAGTTTTTTCTTCTAAATTGTAGCCTTATTTTTAATGATTTTACATGGATGTGTGGAATGGAATGAAGGAGGCATCGCATCAAAGTGGTGTCAATGGACGTCGTGAAAATTGATATGAAAAGTTGCTAACCTACTTTGTTTGTGCGTTTTGCCAATAAACAAATGCAATTCGAGATGAGCCATGAATTTCACTCTTGCCGAGACCCCTTTCTATGCATTGATCGGCCTACTTGAAAGTTGTTTTGTAATATTAGATCGTCAAGAATTGGCAGGGGGGTTAGGGAATGGAATTAGTGTTAACTGGGTCTGTATTTTTAAACCCTTTCAAATGGTATATATATATTATATTGTATGGATTTTAAAAGTAAAGAGATATAAGCTTTGTTTGCATCCCCATTCTCCTCACATTAGACGCTATATAGGTCACCAAATAACGCCCTAATCAGCCTATAATCGGCACTCCTTCTCGAACCCAAAACCACCCACCATACTGACACACTGCAGAACTTGCCCCCATATTGTAAAAAAGAAAAACCCTTTGGGCCAAAACGGCCTGATGGGGGTTGGAAGGGAGAAAAGTGTGCTTTGGGCATTTGTAAACTGCATTTTTTCGATGTTGTGCTTCGTGGCCATAAAACTGTCCCGACTGCCCATATTGCCAAGTCGCTCTAATTTATGGAGCAACGCCACACCACCACCACCACCCAAGTCATGGCAACCCTCATGGGCTGGTTTTTCTTTTGTTTTTTCTGTGCTGCTGAACTTTGCCTCGCTAATTCCCACTTTAAGGCGGGGAAATGTCAGCCAAAGAACGCCGACTTTTCTTCTGTTGCGTGTCTTCATATTTGAGTTGGTGGTTCCTTTACTTTTTAATGGGTTGCCTTTCAAGTATATTGGTTGTACATTTCATATATTAATTTAAGCTTTCCTCCTAACTCAAACGACTTGAAAATTAATTAACTTTTCCAAGACTAGCTTGTAAATTATATAAAAAATCAAATAGCATTTTATATTTACAAATTTACATGGGAAAATTAAACTGGAAACGATATATTTGCCAATTCATGGGTCATTCGAAAAATATCTTTATTTAAACAGCTATTTGTTAACTTTTTTTCAAGGGTACCAAAAAGTCTGATCTATATCTTCACAGAAGAAACAAGCGATTCTCCATTACGTGCACAAAGTAGATACGAAAAAAAAGCGACAAATAAATGGGGAAAATTGGAATGAGGAACGTTCTTATAATTGGTCATTCTAAAAGACAGAGAGGGATAGTGGGGAATGTGGGGTAACCCCACGCACTGCAATAAGTATTGATCCGCGGCTAATTGATCAAATGATCCAATCGTGAAATTCTGAATAAGCGGAGAATAAAGGGGCAGCATGACGCATGGCTACCTATGATGAAATCTTGCTCATTTCTCGAAACACTATAGTGTTTTTTTTTTTGTTTGTCGCCCACGCGAGGCATCTGACGAAAGATTGTGGCCGAAGAGAGATAAATCTTGATATCTGAAATATCAACAGAGAGTATAAATATTTGCTCAATTTGCGCAAGAAAGGCCAGACAGTCTGACGGGGAAATACTTTAATATCTGCTGTAAAAACAGAAATTACAAAATTCGGAAAGGGGAAGCCAAAGATTTATGCATTTCTGATTAAAATCATAATAACCTAGGGCTGAAAAGAAAATCCATATAACTTGCATATTTTGACTACACATTATACATATATTTAGAAATTTCCTTCATAGGGTTTTCTTTGACTTTTCCCAGAGTTTTTAAGTTCATTCTTCATCCAAACTTGAATAAAGCCTAATTAGCCGATAGTTTTTGCAATTGTGTTTCGGTGCAACTCAGAATTCTTCTTCTTGTTACTGAAAACGTAAACAAAAAAAGATGGCAAGGATCGTTTGGAATATAGAAAAGTTGTTTTTTTCCGGTTTATCCTTGTTCCAAAATTTCCCTAGAGAAAAGTTATTAAAGAATTTCCACAAGTTATTAAATAAATCCATCATGGATTTATCGGAGAACAGCATTTTATCGGGTTATCGATAGAACAAAGTTATGATTTTTGGTTACTTTTTGTTAGCTTTGTAGATTTTTTTCAAGAAAATTGTAGGTCCTGCTCCCTAAAACCTATTTGGGTAACTTACTGAAGGAATCCTCTCCAAGGTTATTTTTTAAATTCAAACAGAGTAGGCAAGGAGTTAGTACTAAGTTGGTTAGAATTTCGGTTCCTAATCTTGAAATTTCGACAAGTTGTGCGAAAATGACACAGAAACCGATCCAGCTCAATGATGTGCCCACGGTCCGCATCCTTATGTTGGGCGATAAAGGTTCGCAATGATGTTCATGCCATTGGATATATTGAATTAAACATTTCACTTCCCCCAACCTGCCAGGTGTGGGCAAGACAAGCGTGACCAATTTGATGGCCTGCACCGTTGATACGCCAACGGTCGCCTCTAGATCTGTAAGCCATCCCTATTATAACATCCAGGTACGGCTGCACGAGTATCCCAACACGGCCGAATTGCCGCCAACGCCCACCTGGACATCGCACTCCTCGTCGGAGTATCTGGATAATTTAGAGTTCCCCCGGCACACGCTCCCCACATCCGATATCCTGTATTTCGTGGAATTCATCGATATGAATAGCCCATGTAGCATGCAGCGCTTACAGCGTAGGGCCATGTTCCAGAAGATCGATGGCATTGTCCTGGTGTACAATCTGCAGGATCCCCGTTCGCAGGACAATCTGCACGACTATCTATACGAGCCGTTGCGTCAGATTTGCAAGCGTCGCCACGGACGACGTCATTCGATCTTGAAGACCAATCACGTGCCCATTGTGGTGGTGGCCACCAGGCTGGACAAGTTGATACATCTACCGTTGCGTCGCTCTAGCATTGCCCAGCAATTGAACGCCGAGGAGATTCTGGTGAATGGACAGGATCCCAAGAGTTTTGCGGACAAGAGCAACAACCACAACAAGCTGTGCGGGTTTCTTAATCGCGTGGTTGAATTCAAGGAGCGTAAACCAAACACGCAGCCAAGTCCCTTTTGAACCTTGAATACTTTATATATATTTTATAGTTTTTGTTGTTGATTTTCAATAATATTTATTGAGGAAACAATATTGGATAGTTTTTTGTTTTGGAACCTGAGTTGATGATGGGGATTTTATATAGCAAAGTAGAATATAATTAACATTAAGTTAAAGTTGCCCTGCTTGATGGATAATATCACAATGTTCTCAGGGTTTTTTTGTTTTTTTTTTTTTTGTTTTTTAAGCTCAGATTGTTTGCCACGAAGGTCAGACCAAGTAGCGATGACAAATTCCCAACTTGTTTGCCGATTTAAATAATCACAAACATGGCGTCAGAGGTTGGGAACGTTCAAAACTAATCATAACGCAATGCGCTATATACTATATCATACCCCGCTGACGTCATCGACGCGTTAAAGTCCTCCAGAGACCCCAACCAAAAACCGCAACAAAAAAAAAAAAAAAGCAAAACGAACTCAATTAACCGAAATGGAAAAACAAATTCAAGACGACTCGGAATGCTATTCAAATATGCTAATTCTGATTGAACTCGTATTCAAATTCGATTGGCAGTTAAAGTTCATGGCAAGAATAAAGGTATATTTCGCAGTTATTTTTTAGATTTTAGATGGAAACCCAAATTATAGTGCTTGATTATATATAAAACTAGAAAGAACTAAAAAAAGGAATCCTAAAATATTCATTTATTGCTTACAAATTTAGCCCAGAGATTAAGAATCTAGCACGATTAGCTGTTTGTTGATTTTTTCCTCAAATATATTGCTCGATTTTTCAACTATAATATAATTATAAGCAGCCAAAATATTGCTAAAAAGAATTCCCAAATTGTTTTGTAAACAAAACAATTGAGGGAGGCAGTGTATCTATTGCTGCCCGAGGAGGAGGCGAGAGTAACCTTGACATGAACAACGAAATTATGAAAATGTCCAGAACCATTCGAGTTGAGTTTATTTATAATCTGATGGATGATGATGATGGGGCAAGAGTCATATAGCAATGCCCAGACATTCGCCCATTGAGTTGCTTAATCGGGCAGAACCGAGCCCTAAGTAGACCCAGAGAGCCCTGTGTATAAAAGCGAGCTTTATATCTTTTTATCCAGCTAATTGCCGGGGCAAAAAACAAACGCAGTTGATTGTCAATTAACTATAAAAAAAAAACTACAAAAAATATCAACAAAGTTCGATCGAATCACGTTTCCTCTCTGTCTGACTCACTAAATAAGTACAATAAGTTCACTTATTAGGACGGGGTAAATCGGTTCAGCAACTATGACTTTGAGTCACGTTCGCCCCTTCGTCTAATTAAGGCAAAGCTAAAAATACGTATACGTGAAATGATGTGGTAATTAGCTGTCGTCATTACTTGGTGGGTAGATAAACCAATTGATTATACACTTTGTGAATATGCGATGGTTTTTTTTTATCTAGAGTCGAGGTCTATAAAGATTAACACATAAATAAAAACCTCATTCTTACTTAGTACAAATTATAAAAAAAAGTACACCTAAGCTCATACAAATTTTAACAGGACATTATTCATTAAGTAAATAACTTTATTTGAAAAAAAAACCTTGTGCCATACCTTATATAGAGTGAAATGGTTTACGTTTGTACTCTTTTTTTTAGTTATAATTTGTGGAGTTTTGGTCACATTTTTTAAATTTATTATATTTAGTGTCCTACCTTATATTTCTTATTGTGTTAAGTTTTATATACACTTGTCAATATAGAATTTACCATTTTTTTTTAAGTCAGTTAAAGTTTTTTTTATTAAATTAAATAATTTTTAGTTCCACTCACACTGTTTTAAAATTTCTATATCCCTCATTTCCCCGGGTTTCTTTAGCAATTTTTTCTTTCTATGAAGTTTATTTTATTATTTATTTCTGTGGACTTGAATGCGAAACATAGCCTTAGGCCAATTTCAGGCCAGTCCCCACGCATAAAGTGAGCCACAGGAAACGGCTGGCTAAGAGCTAGGCTACATATGCTATAACCATGTGTGGGCTCACCTTCTGCCTGATTCTGTTGGCAATTTGTCTACGCCTAGCACACTAAGAAAAGCTTATATACATTATCAGAAAAATATTTATAATATAGAAAATATATTATTTATTTTCTCTCTTTTATAGGGAACTTATTCAAGTTTGTTTTGTCTTTAAATACTTTGTAATTTCATTATTATTTCAAGCTTAACTCCCATTGGCAGGGTATCGAAAATAGAGTGGACTTGTGTGAGGGCGGAAATTGCAGGCAGTAAACCTCGACTCCAAAATGCTTCTTTTTTTTTTTTGTTTTTTTGCTTTCGCCAAATATGAAATGTAATTTTGTTCAAGCGTGTTTTTTGTTTTGTTTTTTGTCAAGACAGACACGTGACTGGAACTCTGTCAACCGTGATGACGCCGTGGGGCCAAACCCTTCTTCGTCTAGGGGCCCAAGCCCCTTTACCCTGTAACTCTGGGGAGTTACGCATCGTCAGGCACTTGCCGCCATAGGAATTTCAATTTTGTAAAAGCAAAAAGCACACAAAAAAAAAAAAATATTCCTTGGCGGAAGTGAAGAAATGCATTTCCAAAGGGAGAGAGACTGTACTCTTGTAATGATATGTACTGTACTTGGCCATATTTGGTGCAGTTTTTTTTTATTTACTTTTTTTAATTGAAATTGCAGACGGCAAATAATTTCCGGTCATGAAATTCGAGTGCCTGCACCCACCCTTTTTTCCAGTAAATTTTTGAAGAGGAAGGAACGAAGCTCTTTAATCTAATTAAGTCAATGGGATGAATGGATATTGTCTCAATTTTTGACAACGTAAGGGAAATGCAATTTTCAATTATTTTTGGGATAATGCTTTTTTTAAGAAACTTGTTTAATATTAATTTAAATATATTTTAATAAATAAAAATCATTAGTTTTATGAATTTTTTAAATATAAATATTAGTATTATTATAAAAATCAATTATTAGATTTATAAATATAATATTTCTAAATGAACTTCATAAATTTTAAAGCTACTTTCACAAAAAGCTACTTACACAAAAAGTTATTTAGACACAAAATACCTTTTGTGTCCTAGAATTCCAAGGACTTGCCTTAGAAAAAAATATGTAAATTTGTATTTCCTCTGCATTTTCCAACCGTTGGCTTTTCTTTTGCCGCTTCAGTTCATTCCCATTGCCTTTTCCTTGGAGTTTTTCATCCGTTTTTACTTACCTCTAACCCCCGAGGGGATTATGTTTGTCGTATGCAAATTTTTCAACAGGAAGTCGCTGCCCCTTTCACCCAGCTTTCTGTTTAGTTTTTCAAAACACACATAAATGCTATAGAAACTTTCTCTGAGTGCATCTCCCCGGGGTGGCGTGGGGTCAAAAACCTTTTTGCGGCGGTTTGGTGACATTTCGGGCGGAAGTTTGCTTTGGCCTTTAATTGCAGGGGGTGGCAGGTGGTTTTCCACATTGCTCCCCTTTTTCCCTTATAAATATACCTATATATGTATATAGTATGTGTATATCTGGTTGTCAGGCACTTGGCGTAACCAAGTTCTTATTGATTTTCCTTCTTGCGCTTTGTTTTGGTCTCTTTTATTGTTATTATTTTTTTTGTAGGCCCGAAACCAAGTCAGTGGGTCGCAGCAAGTAGCTGTCAAGAGAGAGGGGGGCTGGATTTATGACACCAATTATTTATGAATTCTAAATTTGTTTGGATCATTGCCAACAAACGGCCAGGGAGACAGACAGAAAGTCGGAAAAAAGAAGCCGCGAAATCAGACGGTAACATTCGATATGCCTGATAGGAAGCGGGGGGGAAATATGAAAATGCGAATACCTGGCTAAAAATAAAGGCACAGTAAAGAGTCCTGTAAAAGGGATAAAATAAAAAAATAGATAATTTTATAAATATTATACGAATTTTAATTATATAAATAAAGTTACAAGCTAAATAAACTCAAAAATAAAGTTTGTTATCTATAAATAATAGTATTTAATATTTAATAAAATGTAAAAAGGCAAAAACTTATAGATTTCTTACTTAAAATTTATCGATAACAGATTTACATCTTGTATCGATGTACAAAAAACCGATACTAGCGATAATTCATATTTTTAGATATTTAATTCAAAGGTTCCTTAAAGGTTTAAGGCTCTACCCTATTAATATCTTCTCGAATTTTAAGCTTGAAATTATTTAATATATCATTTAAAAAATATATAATTCAATAATCCAACTCTTAATTGTTTACTGTGTATATCTAAATACCAACCTAAGCATGTTCCACCGTAACCCAGTCACTAATGACAGTCGACTTTTGCTTTTCTTTCGGCAGCCCCACCAAGTTTGGGCTCAAGGACGTAGCGCTATCGTATCGGATTGAAGGAGCAGGAGAGCTAGGAGCACGAAGCAGAAACAGGAGCATGTCGGAGCGCAGGAGTCATACACAGATGGCGCCGCCACCACCGCCCCCCAAGCCAAATAAATCGCAGACAGCGGCAAATGGAAATGGCAACGGCAACGGTAACGGAATCCTGCCGAATGGCAATAACAGCTATACAAAAATTGTCGCAGGCCAAGACCAGGAATCGGGCAAACTGACTCAGAACTCTGGCGGCAACCAGAGGAGCCAGTCGCCACCACGGACAGAGCAGGTCGTGATGACACCCAGAGGCAAGACCGCCAACAGTACGGTGATCCTCATCGAAAGGAAGCTAATTGATGAGATCAATGATCGGGTTCATGTGGCCGGCGGCGATCACACTGGAATCATTATCAATAAGGACACAGTTGCGGGCCAAAAGAGTGGCACCAAGGCGGCAGCATTGTCCTTAGAGTTTCGAGTCTTTCTGGTCAGCGCCAATACGGGCAAACATTCGCAGGAGTCGCGAACACTGAGATTCTGGTTCCGCGATTGGCTGACCAACGATGAGAAGCAGGCACACATTGCCCAGGACTTTTTCAAGGAGCTTGTGAGTCCGCAGGACTTTCCCAGAGGTAGGAGCCGCCATCAATAAAACTTGTCTATTCTAATTTATTGCTTCTGTGGGGTAAGCAAACTTGGGAAATAATTTAAAATATTTATTTTCTTTTTTAGACTATGTGGGTTTTATCAAGAAGATCATGAAGCTGATGCAGCATGGCTATTCGGAGATTCAGTCTATTGAAATTGAGCTACGCATTCTGGAGGAGACCTCGGCACCCCCCTCGCGACCACGTGAGTATTTTTTTATTATAGTTTTCCTTTGAATAGGGTTGTGTTTGAGAAATATTATTTATTAGTTCCTCAAGAACCAAGCTAATGAGGCTTAACATCTAAACCCTATATTTATCTATCTATCTATATATATCGACTTATTCTTCTCTGGGTTGTGCGTGTGGTTAAATGGTATGCGAACAGCCCGGGATGGTTACATTATCTACTGCTATGGCGACTGCAACCGGAAGTTCGAGGAGGCGCTAATGGCGCAGCGGAAGACAGGTGATGGCGACAACCTGATGAAAGCCATTTGGCTGGACATGTACACCGAGCAGCTGAGCGCCCGCCGGAAATGAGAGCGAGGAAGGATAACCTTTCGACCTGCTCCCACGGCTTCCACAAAACTAACTCGTATCTAATCCGCTCAAGAATTCCGTTTTGTATTCGCTTCGTTGCACTGGTCTTCCCGCCGCCTTTCCTTCTTGTTCTTGTTGTTTGTTAATCTGTTTGATTTCGTTTCGTTTCTTATTTTCGTACTAAAAGCACGCACTAAAAATCTCACAGCCACCAAAATGGAACAACAAATGGAGTTGTGCACTCTAAAATGAAAATGAAAATGATTAATAAATGTAAAAAATGAGACAAAAAAAATCAGATTTATAGGTTCCTAAAGTGTATAGATTTTTGGAATGGCTCTCTAAACTTTTGATTATGGGTTTTTGGGTGGTTCATAAACTAGGTAGATGTTTTTCTTGAGATGGCTTCAAAACTAAGGATTCTTTAACTGCGGGCAAAATATATTTAGAAGAATTAATAATAAATTATTAATGGCCTTAAATGATTTAGAACAATTAAAAATTCATTACCAAAATCTTTACCAAATTTAGAACAATTATCAAATATTTATTAAAGGCTTCAAATGATTTAGAACAATTATTAATTAACTGCTAGAGGCTTTAAATAATTTAGAATAATTATTAATTCATTACAAAAGTCTCTCAATAATTTAGAGCAATTAATATTTAATTACTAAAGGCTTTAAATGATTTAGAACTATTGATAATTAATTACAAAAGTCTTTCAATAATTTAGAACAAATAATAAATAAATTCAAAAGCCTTTCAATAATTTAGAACAAATAAAAAATAACTTCAAAAGCCTTTCAATAATTTAGAACACTTAATAATTAATTACCAACGGCTTTAAATGATTTAGAACAATTAATAAGTCATTACTAAAGGCTTTCAATAATTTAGAACAAATAAAAAATAACTTCAAAAGCCGTTCAATAATTTAGAACACTTAATAATTAATTACCAACGGCTTTAAATGATTTAGAACAATTAATAAGTCATTTCTAAAGGCTTTCAATAATTTAGAACAAATAAAAAATAACTTCCAAAGCCTTTCAATAATTTAGAACACTTAATAATTAATTTCCAACGGCTTTAAATGATTTAGAACAATTAATAAGTTATTACTAAAGGCTTTCAATAATTTAAAACACATAATAAATAATTACTAAAGGCTTCAAGCCATTTAGAACAATTAATAATTCCTTACCAAAGGCTTTAAACATTTGAGAACTTGTTTAAATACGACTATTAAAATTCCTAGAATACCCCTTAACTAGTCTAAAAGGCGATATTATAACCAGTGCTTGTCAAACTTCAGTGCTTGTGGATTTCTCAAACGCCAAAACTCAGTTGCTGTCAAACTGAAGCAGTGCATTGCCCTGCAGCCGGGATTGCTCCCACCACCCCCTAGTACCCAGTTCCGCCACCCTCTTCTCAAGGACCAATTTTGTCTGTCGCCTGCAATTAAAATACGCCGCCTGAGCATTGAGCCATTGAACGCCCCCCCGCCCGTTGCAGCCCCGCCCCTTTACTGTGTGTCTTTCTGTAACTAACCAGCCACGCCCACCGCTCAGAGTTAGATGTCATTGCCTTGCTAAACGGAGAATGGCTGCTGCCAAGTTCTCCGCCGCATTAATTGCCCCTCAAGGGTTCGCTAACCCTCCTTATGTTTGTGTGCTTAAATTATTTAATATTTCTTTGAAATATTTTAAATACCCGCAGTTTCCCTGGAAGAATCCCAGTTCGAATCTCCGCCATTGACACAGGAGAAGGTGCTGGAGCTCATCGAACAGGCCTATCCCAATCCCGTTTCACCCGAGGATCTGGCCAAGTGAGTTAAATAATTACTATAATTAATAGTAATTTATTATTAAAACTAATAATTCAACTTTTACTTTGCCCAGGGACTATGGCTGGAGCGAGCAGGATGTCCTGCTGGTGATCCAATCCCTGCAGGATCGTGGCCTGATCAAATCAATGGAGTACAATGCGTATACCCGCATCCACCACGAGGACAAGGAGATCAAGGTGGTCAAGCAGATGCCCACGATTGCCTCCAACAAGCAGCCCACCATTGCCATCATAACGGCCCAGTATTGCGAGAAGCTGGCCGTGGATGCAATGCTCGAGAACAAGGAGACGTTTGTTCGATACACAACAGTCGGTATGTTGATAACGAGATCGATAACTGATCGATTGATAGCACCATTGCCCAATGGAACAACCTCCCCCCCGCCCAGACAGACTCTTTTACTAATCGAAACTCTCTCTTGCCTTTAACTCTCTATTTTCTCTGTTTCTCTCTCCTTCCCATTTTGAAATCAAACAAAATTCTGCGGTTACCGAATGATTTTCCATACGCTTGCCTGCAATGAAACAAAAAAATATCGAAAAACAAAAACATTGTATCATTCCACGAAAAAAAAAAACCAAATACTTGAATGCTATATCCCGTTCCCCATGTAACAGATTCCGATCCCAATCTAACGAACTCACTAAGAAAGTCCAAAAAGAAACGAAGATTCGGTAAGCAATGTCTAGAATCCACATCTAAATTTTGTCCCGCCCAACAGAGCTGCAAAAAAAATTGATTTTAAAAGTCGATATATCCATAATTATTTGTTAAATCATCGAAAACTGAGATAAGTTATATATTCAGTGTCAATACATTGGGTTTTATTTATAGAATCATTGAGAACTTGTATAATTAAGATATATTTCAGTGCAAATATATCGATTAATATGTTTAAGATCATCGAAAAATTCGATTTCTTATGTATATATCGAAATCTTAGATATTTTTGCAGCTCTGTAGCATCCACTCATTAAGTTAGGTCAAGTTCATTACAAGAAAAATAACTTTGATTGGCTTTATTTTTAAAAATATTTAATTTTTTAATTCTTTACTGATAAATATTATATTTTTAAAGTAAAAATTATTAATTAAAATATTTTAGAAATATATTTAGCAAACATATTTTATAAAAATAATTTATTAATTAAAATACTTTATAAAATAAATTTTTCTTACTGATAAATATTTATTTTTTTAAGTAAAAATATTACATAAAATGTTAAAATCAATAAAAACACTTCACACACCATTTCCCTTCTAGCCAGTGTGTCCTGTACTTGAATGATTTCCCATATACTTTGTTACGAAAAATGTTTTGAACTTGGCCTAGAATAATTCCTTGATTTGTGGTATCATTCGTGTTGCCTTTTGTGTCTGTATTTTATGGTTGTGTCGTCGGTTTTGTTTCGTTTTATTGGTTTTGTTGTTATGGTAAAGGATTGTCCTAGGCTACATGACCTTTTATTGTAAACGCACCTATAACTTTCACTTGATTAGATCCGTCACGCACTGGGATTCATGCCCAAAATATATGCCATATAAATATGGGATACTGGTTTGTGGTTTAAATAATTATCCCAATAAGTTTCTGTCAACTGTTTCATTTGTTTCATTTTGTATATTTTTACATTTCTTACATTTCCCTTTTATAAAGACCGCAAAATGTGTATTTAAGCACCCGTAAATATCCTTTGTACATTGTATCCTCCTCTGATTATCAAGATATATCTTTATATATATCTTTATATATATATTAAACCTTCTTTCGCAGGCGAATCGAACGTTTACACTTTGGGCAACATTGGGGCCCACAGGATTGTGAGCACCAAGCTGCCATCGGTGGGCAGCACACGGGAGGCAATGACGGCAACGGGCAATACCACAACCCGTCTGCTGGGCACATTCCAAAAGGTGGACTTTGTTTTCATTGTGGGCGTGGCCGGCGGCGTGCCGCACTACACGGATTACAAGAAGCATGTGCGGCTAGGCGATGTGGTTATCTCGTATGTGGACAAGCAGCGAGCATTGATTAGCAATAGGTAAGAATATTTAATAAATTCAATTTGTAAGATTCTAATTCCTGTTTTAGCAAGGAGAAGCCTTACGTGTACGTTTACAAGAGCGGCGAGGATGTAAAGACCTACTTCCCCATCAACGATTCACTGCAACTGATTGCCGAGAGCCTGCAGGCCAATATGCTGGTGAAGCGGCCCTGGGAGACCTACTTGAGCCAGGCCCAGCAAACGCTCGCCCAGAAAACAGAGAGTGACTTCAATCGGCCGGACGCCAGGACGGACAAGCTGTTCATGAATATTGGCAACAATGAGGTGATCGAGGTGGCCCATCCCATAGCGGCGGATGAACTGGACGGTGTACCACGATTGCGCCTACACCTGGGCCCCATTGGCTCCGGCAGGGATCTGGTACGCAGCGATGAGCTGCGCACTGATTTTGCCCGGAAGTACGGCCTGCTGGCCACCGATGTGGAAATGAGCAGTGTGCTCGACAGCATCATCGGTAACTGCAGGGAGAGCTTCATTCTGGTTAAGGGCATTGCCGACTACAAGGACGGCATGTCCACCCGGAAGTGGCAGAATTTTGCGGCTCTGTCGGCGGCCTCTGTTGTGAAGTCGGTCATCTGTGGCATGGATGCGCCCACGAATGTGTAGGCAGAGGGATCAAGGGACGATCTCTGCCTTTTTCCTAGCATTTGATTTTATGTCCTTGATTTATCTAAAACCCCTAACCTGTAGATGTCTGTCGAGGAGAAGGAGGAGGAGGCGGAGCAGTGGGGGCTAGGTTCTTTGGGGGGCCATTCTTCGTAAACCAAAATGTGCAGGGTTTAATATGGCCAAGGGTTTCGGCCAGGCTATAAACGAGATTCAAAGTAAAAGGTCGAGAATTGAGTCTTCTCCATTTCAAAACCTTTGGAAATATAAAACTTGCACTTAACTTCAGCAAACTTGATGTACATACATACATATATATTGTATTTTCGCGTATTATTGTATTTAAAATGATTTCTTGTTATTTATTTTGTTATAACTTTTGTACTACAAACTATTTCATTTAAACACAAACACATGACGTATATATGTAGACCCATATACAACAGCAAATAAATAAATAAAGCAACTAAGTTTGCAAAAACTAAATTAACTTGGGAAATTTAATTAAAAAACATTAAAAATAATATTACTAAATATTTTATATTTAAATGTAAAGCTTTAAACTATTTAAGGAAAGTCTTTACAACAGTTTTAGGGGGATTGTCAGAAAAAAACTAGGGCAGAGATTTAAAACTTACAAAAGACTTTCTAAATCGATAAAAATGTTAATTTTA
Source organism: Drosophila bocki (assembly GCA_008042715.1). NCBI lineage: Eukaryota > Metazoa > Arthropoda > Insecta > Diptera > Drosophilidae > Drosophila > Drosophila bocki. Next base: position 84,490 of record VNJY01003915.1, read on the forward strand.
AATGTTTAAAGTGAAGGAATTCTCAAAATTAAATTGCTAAGAAAAAAGCTGCAGCTTTTTATTTCCATTATATTTTTTGTGGGCTTTGTGGATCCCATCTAAGGTTCGAGTCTATGGTAAATGCTTATCGATAACTAATTTCAGCAAAGCGTATACGCAATTTAATTTTAAAATGTTAAATAAATTTATTTTATATTAAATATTGCAAATTTAAATTTAAAATTTAAAACTCTTTAAGGAAAGTCTTCAGAAAAGCTTTAGGGAAATTACCAAAACTAACTGTGGCAGAAATTTAAAAATTAATTGATGTAAAAATTTCGAAAACTTTTTAAACTGACAAAAATGTTACTTAAAAATGTAAAAAAATTAAGGAATTCTTAAAATTAAATGGTTTTTCATAACCCCCTTTAAATATTTGTTCTCAATGTGGATCCCATCTAAGGTTTGAGTCCAGGGTATCGATATCGATAATTAATTTCCATATGTCAGCAAATTTCTCACCTTTGGTCCCACTAAACACACCTAAATTAATCAGAAAAAAATCATAATAATTAAAACAGAGAAAAACAAAGCATTCCCATTTGAAAATTGACAAGCAGGCAGGTGAGTGACAAATATTTTCCTTTTCTTTTGTATTTATTATTCCTTATCATTGGCAGTTTTATACGTAAAAGGACAAGAAGATGGTGTGCGTGCCCTGTTTTATCATTCCCCTGCTCCTATATATCTGGCATAAGTTCGTCCAGCCGATTCTGCTGCGCTACTGGAATCCCTGGGAGAAAAAGGATGCCGAGGGCAATGTCATCAAAAAGGGTCCCGAGTTCCCCTTCGAGTGCAAGGGCGGCGTGTGTCCCTTTGTGCCGGGGTCCAAGAAATCCCCTGAATCGACAGATGCCAATCCTGACACCTCAGAGGCAGTAACCACCACAACAACAACAACGACGACGGAAACGGAGGAAACCAAAAAGGAAATCTAGTCTAAAATTTACCACTATCACCTACCCTTTTTTTTTGTTTTGTTAGTAAAAAGCGCACGCACACGCTTTAACTTCCAATGTCATCGTCATCATCGCGCGATGTGTGAGGTGGTGGCGAGGTGGGGACAAGGCCGCCAGGGAGAACCGTTATCTAAGGAACAGCAACTAATTACGCTTAACGATTAATTAATTAATTAAATGTAAAGAATTGTCCACTGACCACATAAACATTGTGTTTTTTTATGGTTTCTTGTGACGGGGTTAAAGGTTAATATTAATAATATTATAATAATAAAATATTAGAAATCAAAAGATTCATAACTTTGCCAAAAATATATTAATTTCAATTTGGAAACCTTTTTTATGTTAGTTTTTATAAGGTTAACAACATACTTATTTTAAAATCTTAAAAAATCTAAATTTTTTATAATATTTACGATGTAACCCCTTATAAAATTTTGAAAAATTTGTGAACATATTTTTTATATTTTTTGGGAAAAAATCTAATTTCAAAAAATCTATAACTTAGCCAAAAATGCTTTAAATTTAATTTGGAAAGCGTTTTTGTGTTGGTTTTTATCAGATTAAATAATGGGGATAATATTCTTACTGATTCTAAAAAATTGAATTTTTTTGATTTTTTGAAAATTTTAACGATGTAACCCCTTATAAAATTTTGAAAAAAATTTTTTTTTGTCTAGCATGGCTAGATTAAATCGGCTATTGATGCTGATCAAGAATATATATGATTTATGGGGTCGGAAATGACTCCTTTTGTCTTTTGTCTTAAATTAGAGATTGAGAAAGAGATAGGGAGAGCTGGATAGAGAAGGAAAAGGGATAGAGAAGAAAAGGGAATAGAGAAAGATATACATATAATAGAGAGAAAGATAGGCATAGAGAAAAACAGATGGTGGAGTAAAAGAGTTAGAAAGAGAGGAAGATAGACAAGGGTCAAATTGATCAATCTCGCCAAAGGCTATATGATATAGTAGACCTATCTGTATTATTTCAACTTATACCTATAATATAAATAAATAATATTTCTCGAGATCCATTACCCCCCACACACTATAATAAAAAATGCCCATAAAATTGTTTTAAAATAATTTGTAATATTTATTATTTATATCAAAAAGGGGGTTGCGCATTTTCGTTCTGCTGTCTTGGAGTTTTGCATTAGGAAAACAAGTAATTTTACAATTTACACTTTAAAAAACGGTGTACACACAAAATATATATACGTATAGACGGGACACAAGAAAGTATACAATTCAAATTAAAAAAAAAAAAAAAAAAATTGGAATAAAATTGGGAACAAGAAAATCGCTTTCGTTTTTTTTAATTTGTGTAGTGTCTTTTTTTGTCTTTTGTATATTTTTTGAAAATATATTAATATCTATAAGCTTAGATCGTATAAAAGGGTGCGTTGCCTTAAACATATATATAAAAAACTTGGCGGCCAGTCGGTACCGTATTTTACTCGTCCCTTTTTTAAAATTTAAAAATTTTTAATTGCTATTATTATTATTATTAAATTATACGACGGCCATGATCTCTTCTTGCCATTTTTTTTTTGTCGACTTAAATCAAACAGTTGTGAGAATCTTTTTACAGTTTAGCTTAGTCACTATGTAATAATACATAATAATTGTAATAGTAATAGTAATAATAATAATAGTAATAGTTATAAAAAAAAAAACGTAGTGTAAAAAAAATAGTTCGTTCGTTTGACAATTTTGTTTTTATATAAGCACTTCAGTTTCCGAGACCTACAGAACTACACTATAAATATATATGTAGAATTCGTTACAAAAAAACCTTAGTCTTAGTGATAATAATGCGACGCTTACAACTAGAAACGTTCTCTCTCAATGGATCAATCAGAATTTGCGCTATGTTTATACTTATTACTATATGCTATATGTTCGGTTTACTGGAAGCTACGATGACGTTACGACAATTAAATAAAATGCGCCACAAGACGAGCTCTCAACTCATTGTGAGTAGATATATCTACGTGATCGGGGCACTGTACAACAAGCATAATAATATTCATAATTTAAGTTAAGTTCCGTGTCTTTTTTTCTTGTTTTTTGTTTAAAATTTAAATTAAATTAATTAAAAAAAAAAAAAAGAACAAGTCACATAAATCGTAGAAAATAGGGAATTACAAATACATGTTTGTATATATATATAGATAGCTTCCCTGCAGTACCAGAATTCCTTAAGGAAAATTTCCCCTCAGATTCTCGGGAAATTCCCAAGGAATTTTCTAAGGAATTCCGCAGGAATTACCTAAGAAATTCCCAAGGAACTTTCTAGGGAATTTTGTAGAAAATACCTAAGAAATTCCCAAGGAACTTCCTAAGGCATTCCGCAGGAAATACCTAAGAAATTCCCAAGGAACTTCCTAAGGAATTCCGCAGAAAATACCTAAGAAATTCCCAAGGAACTTCCTAGGGAAATTTCACAGGAAATACCTAAGAAATTCCCAAGGAGCTTCCTAGGGATTTTAGCAGAAAATACCTAAGAAATTCCCAAAGAACTTCCTAGGGAATTTAGCAGGAAATACCTAAGAAATTCCCAAAGAACTTCCTAAGGAATTCCGCAGGAAATACCTAAGAAATTCCCAAAGAACTTCCGCAGGAAATACCTAAGGAAATTCCTCAGGAACTTCAAATTCCCAACTTCATAGTCATGCTCTTGAACAAATTCCTTCCGAAAATCCTAGGAAATGTCTTAAATCCTCGGGAATTCCTAAGGTTTGGTACTGAAGGGTATAGAACGCGTGTGTGTGTGTAGCCTTGGGGGACTCTTTAAGAGTCCCTGTTTTGCAAACCCTGGAATCCCCCAGATCCTCTAAATCCTCCAGTTCCCAGTTCCCCCCCCCCCCCCCCTTCCCCC
>VNJY01003915.1:88393-173440 GCA_008042715.1 Drosophila bocki
TCCCCGTTCCCCCCCCCCCCCATTTACCCTTTCCCTACCCCTTCCCTGTTCCCCACCCCCCCTTCCAGTCCCTGCTTATGGTCAAATATAAATGGCCTCAGATCCCTTATTGGCCTGATGGCCACCAGAGATATACAAATTGTTGGCCGCCGGCGACTGTACACCCTCACTCCAATCGGAATTTGAACGGGGCGAGGAGGAGGACCAATGACCGGGCGATTCCGGCGATGGCGTCGGATAGCTGTCCAGCGTCTGGACCAAATGCTGCGGCGTATGTCCGCCCGAATGCTGGCTGGGTGGCGTTAGGTACTGATAGAAGGCCTGCTGCTGATTATGCTGCGACGATGGCGATAGCATGTTAGTCGATGGCGATGACCCGGACATAGAACTTTGTATCGAGGGCGGATTCATTTGACCCGAGTGAAATGAGTCTGGAAAAACAGGAAAATTAGCTCTGTGTAGGTTGAGGGATATATAATTTGGAAACTTACCCGGAGATCCACAAAATCCATTTAGGTCCAAGCCTGCTGAACCGAACTCCAGGCCTCCAAGCTGCTGCTGCTGCTGTTGCTGCTGTTGTTGTTGCTGCTGCTGCTGTTGTTGCTGTTGCTGTTGTTGCTGCTGCTGTTGTTGCTGCTGCTGCTGTTGTTGTTGGGGTGATAGCGTTTGCATTATTGCACTGCCTTTCGAGGATTGTGGCGGGGCTAGCATAATGCCCATATCGCTGCCCGTGGGCGAGATGATGCCCAGGCTGACGGGTGAGCCACCCATGCCATTGCCGCCGCCACCGGTTAGGCTTCCACCATTGGCCCCACCCAGCAGGCTGTTAAGATTGCTGCCGCCAAACTGTTGCTTCTGTTGGGTGGCATGCCTCATGGCCTGAATGTGGGTGGGGGAGGTGGGCAAACTGGGTCGCGACTTGGCCGGGGATGGAGAGCCTTTAAAAGGGGAAAAAAAAGTTAGTTATTTATTTATTCATATAAAGCTAACAATTGTTTAAAAACTAAAAAATTAACTTAATAATCCGCTAAAAAAAAATATTAAATACAAACGAATAATCGAACTTTCCGCATTAGTTTCACTAAATGCTCAAAAACGGACGCTAAAACGGAAGAATTTTCAGGATTATACCCGCTAATGATGTCCGAAATATTCGAATTCCGAAAATTATAGCATTTTCTGCCACAAAACCCATAACTTTATTAACGTTTATGAGTCTCTGAATTGGACGTTTTGTCCGCTTGAAACCCGCAAAACTATCGTTTCTAATATCATAAGTTATGATTAAAATAAAAATTGGAGAATAATTTTAATTTTCAATTATTATTTTAAAAATTGCAAATAATTGTTATAACTCAACTTTTATATACAAATTGAAAAATAATAATTATTCTACAACATTTTTATAAAACTTGAATAATAAGAATTAATTTCCTATTTTTTCTATATAATTGTAAAATAACTCTTATTTCATAATTTGTATTATAAAAATTATAACTGTTGCGAAGGGAATCCTATTGTATTGCGGTAGTAGTAGCTCTAAAAAATATATATACAAACTGTAGATGACTCACCCAGGTAGGCATGTGGCGACAGCGCCAGACTGCTCTGCACCGAATGCGGCGGCGATTGATTGGAGTACGGCGGACTCAAGCCCTGCTCGTGACTGTTCCCATTGCCAGTTGCGGTCAGGCCGCTTAGATTACAGAGTCCCACTATGCCGCCGGGTACACCGGCAGCTCCTCCATTGTTATTCCTTTGACCATTCATCCCGAGTCCTTGGCCATTGAGCAGCTCCTGCTGAAATGGCGAGCCCATGGAATAGCCATAGTTATCCAGCTTGATCATGTCCAGGCCATTGCCCGGCAAAGATTGCATGGATTGTGCATTCTGGAAAATCAAAAATAAACAAAAAATGTAATATTAATATTTCTCTCAATTTTTTGAATGGGGAAACCACAAAAACCCACCTTGATGCAATCCTCATAGCTCGGCGGCTGCTTGGCCCCCGTATTCGCATTGCTGTTCGGCGGCGGTGCGGCCATCGCATTCGAGTACATCGAATTGGTGTCGTACGGACTGGGCAGATTCCCGTTCATGCCCACGCCCACGCCCACCGGTGAGCCACTGTCCAGGTCGTGGGACATTGCCGCCACTGCTGCTGCTGCCGCCGCTTGTGCCGCCGCCGCCGCTGCTGCTGCTGCTGCTGCTGCCGCTGATCCCTGTAGGCCCGATGTTGGCGGTACACCCGCCGCCGCCAGCTGGCCAGGATTCAGGCCATTTAGACCAGCTGCCGATGCCTTTTTTGAGGCCGCACTTGTCTTTTTTGAACTGGCCTTGCGTCGCAAACTGCCACCACCAGCGGTGGTGGTGCCATCGAGTCCATTGTCCGGGCTGCCTTCGATGAGTTTCGCCTTCTTGGCGGCCTTCTGCTTGGCCGCCTGGCTGCTCTGCTTGCCACCGGCACCGGCTCCACCATTTCCGCCCGATCCTCCGCCATTCCCGGCGGATATAACCGTCGGCTGTGTAATCAACTGAGGCTGCTGTCCCGGCGGCGGAGATCCGATCATGGCCTGCGGTGTCATGCTGAGCATTTGCGGGGAACGCGGCACATGCTCGTCCAGCAACCGTACGATGTCGTGATGCAGTCGCTCGCTGGCCACGTCTCGGGGCAGTCGGTCCATGTGATCGGTGATCTCGCGATTGGCAAAGTTGTCCAGCAGAGCCTTGCAGGCCTCGTAGCTGCCCTCGCGGGCGGCCAGAAACAGTGGCGTCTCGTCCTTGTCGTCCTGGGCATCGCGATTGGCATGGTGCATCAGCAGAATGTTAACCGCCTCCGTGTTGTTCACCGCTGCTGCCCAATGCAGCGCCGTCTTGCCGGAATTGTCGGCAGCATTGATGTCAGCATCCGCTGTGATTAGATCCTCCACCATGCCCTCGATGGCCAGGCGGGCGGCTAGGATCAGGGGTGTGGTGCCATCATGCATCCGGGCATTCAAATTGGTGGCCCTGTTGCGCAAAAGGATTTGGAACACGCCCATGGCATCGGCAGCCACGGCGGCATGTAAGGGAGTCCTTCCGGTGTTATCCTGACAATTGGCATCCGCTCCGGCGTCCAGCAATCTCTTGGCCGCATCTGCCCGGGCGAAGCGTGCCGCCAGGTGGAGCGATGTCTCACCCGTCTTGTCCATGGTGGCATTCAGCTCCGCACCCTGGGCCAGTAGATCCGATATCACCTGAGCCGTGCTATCGTCATTGTTCTCAATATCCTCGATGCCAGTGTCCAGGCCACCGCCTCGCACGGCGGCAATCATCAGGGGAGTCAGGCCACAAGGTCCGCGGGCATCCACATCGTGCTTGCCGCCATCCTGATGGGCTGGTGGGGTCATAATGGCACGCACATCGGCCACATCGAGATGGGCCTGCGACCAGACCCTCTGATCCGCCTCCTCGTACTCGCTGACCATGGTGTGATCGCTGGCATAGCCACCATTGTTGCCCAGTCCCACCACGGAGACGGGATCGCTGCGCTGTCGCTTGGGCAGCGGCATATCGGACTCATCGTCCGACCAGTGGGCACCGGGTTGTCCCACGCCCTGCGACTGCATGGCCACCTGTTTGTTAAGATTACGCATTTCCTGGCCATGCGGATCGCGACGGCGACGTGACATGACGGCGGCCGGTGCTCTGAATCCCTCGGGGAACCAGGTGACACCATGGGCACGCTTGCGCTGGGTGCTCAAAACCATGCCGAAGAAGGCCAAGACAAGAATCACCAGAATGATGCCCGTGATTACATATTTAACATTGGCCGGAGGCTCACCGTTGTCCTCGTCCCCGGGATTCTTAATGCCCCGTACACTGTAGATGGGAAAGTCATCCAGCAGCTGATGCTTGGCGGCTGTGGCGGCCAAGAACTCGGCCGCTTCCACGGCATGGGTGAAGCATTCGGTGCACTTGCGATTGTCAATCTCCAGGTAGATTTGGATGCCCGTCTGGTAGACCTGCTGGGTATACACGATCTTATTCTTGCGGGCAAAGTCCGTATCCTCGATTTCCGGCACGCGGACATTGTCCTTCCAGGGTATGATGATGTCACGACCCATGGAGTCCTTCTTCAGCCGCACCGTGGTCCTCAGCATGTGACTCATGTTGCGCAGAAATTGTGCCTGGATCTCCCGGAACTGCTCCAGCTCCATTAGCATCACCACGGACATGGCACCCTCGGCCAAAACCGGCGACTGGGTCTTGTTCTCACAATCCAAACCATCCCAGCTGCACTCGGCATTGTTGCATCCATAATCGCAGAAGCCATCGCCGTAGTGCTTCTGGCAGTAGGCATCGTACAACCTGTTGCAGCTCTTCAGCTTCCGCTCGCAGTCGTGGCCATCGTAGTGGCAGGCGGCATTGTTGCACTCCTCGTTGCACTTGCCGTTCTTGAACTTGTTCCAGCACTCGTGGGCGGAGCAATTGGCCCACGGATTGATGCCCAGGGAGCAGTCGTTGCCATCAAAGTTGCAGGCATAGCTGTTGCATTCGGCATCGCAGAAGCCATTGCCCTGCTTCTCGGCGCATCCCCGCTTGTCGCACATGGCCCTTTGCTGTTGCAGATCCTCGGCATAACGATCGTTGCCGCCACCAGAGCCACCACTACCACCACCCCAGCCGGGATAGTTGGCATCATAGATGTCGCAGCGTTTGCCCTTCCATTTGCTGGGACAAAGGCAATCAAAATCACCCAGAAGATTTTCACAGGCTGCTCCCTGAGAGCAGGGATTCGGCGAGCATTCATCTAAGGTGTCCACCTCGCAGTGTTCACCGGTGGTGCCCTTGGGGCACTCGCAGCGATAACCAAAGCCATCCTCCTCGTCCACCACACAGTTGCCCACGCGGCAGGGATTCGAGTCGCAGTCCTGGCCGCTCAGCTCACAGTTCTTGCCATAGAAGCCATTGTTGCAGATGCAGTGGTGGCCACTCTGCCGAATGTTGCAATTGCCGCCATTCTGGCAGGGACTCTGGGCGCAAAAGTCAACCTTGTGCTCGCAGTGGCGACCCATGTGCCCGGGCCGGCAGTTGCAGTGATAGTTGTTCACCAGCTGGACGCAGTCCAAAGTGCCAGCATTGGAGCAGGGATTGCTCAGGCACTCGTTTATGTCACCCTCGCAGCGGGCACCCACAAAGCCCGGCTGGCAGACGCACTCGAAGCCACCGACCCGGTCAATGCAGCTGCCATTGTTGTGACAGGCACCCGGCTCACAGTCATCCTTGTTGATCTCACAAATGATGCCCAGGGTGCCGGGCGGGCAGCTGCAGCTAAAGTTCTTCACCAGATCGTGGCAAGTGCCACCGTTCTGGCAGGGATTCGGGGCACAATCGTCAATGTTGAGCTCACAGTTCTGACCCTGGAAACCCTGCCGGCAGTCGCACTTGTAGGCTCCAATCAGATCCCGGCAGGTTCCGCCATTCTGGCACGGCTGCGACTGGCACTCATCGATCTCCTTCTGGCAATAGCTGCCCGCATAGCCCTGGGAGCAGTAGCAAACGTGGCTATTCCCATGATCCTTGCACGTTCCATTGTTGCACAGCTGGCGCAGGCTAAGGCCCTTCCTGTCCGCCGCATCCTGGCAGGAGATGGTCTGCACATCGCACAGCTTGCCCGTCCATCCCGCCGAGCATTTGCAGCTAAACTGATGCTTGATCTGGCTGCAGGTGGCTCCATTCTCGCAGGGCGACTGACTGCACCAGTCCACATACTCGGAGCACTGCTTCCCGGTATATCCGCTGGGACAGTGGCAAGTGTACTCGTCCCGCTGCTCATGGCAGGTGGCACCGTTCAGGCAGGGACTGGAGTCGCATTTGTTGAGCTTGTACTGGCAATTGGCACCGGAGAATCCCGCCAGGCAGCTACAGTTGTAGGCATTGATGCCATCGATGCAGCTGCCGCCGTTCAAGCAGGAGCTCTCCGTGCAGTCCTCGTCATTGGTCTGGCAATTGATGCCACTGAAGCCCAACGGACAGGTGCAAGTGTAGCTGTTCACATACTGGCTGCAGGTGGCTCCATTCTGGCAGGGCTGGCTAATGCACTCATTGATGTCCGTCCCGCAGTGTTTGCCCTCGAAGCCGTCCACGCAGAGGCATTCATAGTCACCGATACCGTCCAGGCAGGTGCCGCCATTCTGGCAGGGGAACGAGGCACAGTCGTCCGTATTGATGGCACAGTCCCGGCCCTCGTAGCCCTTGGTGCAGAGGCATCGATAGGAGCCCGGAACATTCAGGCAGCTGGCCCCATTCCGGCACGGAGAGCTCAGGGCGCACTCGTCAATGTCCTCGTCGCAGTAGCGACCCGTATAGCCCACCTTGCAGGTGCAGGAAAAGTCCAGAAAATTGGAGCTTGGCGTGCACTTGGCCTCGTTCTTGCAACGATTGCTGGCGCAGGGATCCATCTTGCTCTCGCAATCCCGTCCCGTAAAGGGCACCTTGCAGACGCACTTGTAGCCATTGACCTTGTCGATGCAGGTGCCTCCATTACCGCACGGATTGGTCACACAGTCGTCGATATTCGTCTCGCACTTCTGGCCCGTGTAGCCCGGCATGCACTGGCAGCTAAAGGCGTTCAGCTTGTCGTAACAGGTGCCGCCATGCTGGCAGGGATTACTGCTGCACTCGTCAATGTCCAGCTCACAGCGCTTGCCGGTATAACCAGGCGGGCAGTGACAAATGAACTCGTTGATTCCATCCTCGCAGCGACCTCCATTGACGCAGGGATTCGAGGCACACTCGTCCACATCGCTGAGACAGTGGGCATCGTAGAAGCCCCGCGGACACTCGCACTTGTAGCCATTCACCTGGTCGATGCACACACCATTGTTGGCACACGGACTGCTGATGCACTCATCCACATTCTTCTCGCAATGCTGACCGGTGAATCCGGGCACACACTGGCACTTGTACGAGTTGATGCCATCGATGCAGGTGGCTCCATTGTTGCACGGATTGCTGTGGCATTCGTTCACATTGATCTCGCAGTTTTTGCCGCTGGTTCCGGGCTGGCAGTGGCAGAAGTAGCTGCCCACTCGGTCCTGGCAGTGACCATCAAACTGGCAGGGATTCGACTCGCACTCGTTGATCTGCTTCTGGCAGATGTAGCCCGTGTAGCCGGGATCGCACAGGCACTTGAAGCTGTTCACATCGTCGATGCACTTGCCCCGATGGCAGGGATTGGAGTCGCAGTCATTGATGTTGATCTCGCAGCTGGTGCCGGTGTAACCCGGTGGACACTCACAGCTGTAGCCCGCTATGGAATCGTGACAGATGCCCCGGTTCCGGCATGGTTGCGACTGGCAGTCATCGATATTTATCTGACACCGGGCTCCGGTGAAGCCCAGGGCACAGCTGCACTTGAAGCCATTGATCTTGTCGTGGCAGGTGCCATCGTTCAGGCAGGGATTCGATTGGCACTCGTCGATATCGATTTCGCACTGGGTTCCGGTAAAGCCGGGCATGCAGACGCAACGGAAGGTTCCAGGATCATCCAGGCAGCTGCCCTCGTTCTGGCAAGGATGTGACTCGCACTCGTTGATGTTCGTTTCGCAGCGGGGTCCGGTGAATCCTTGCGAGCAATTGCATCGATAGCTGCCGGGCGTGTTCACGCAAATGCCATTGTGCTCGCAGGGTGACCCTTGGCCACACTCGTCGATGTCCTCGGAGCAGTCCACACCCTTGTAGCCGGTGGCGCAGGAGCAGGCATAGGAGCCATTGATGGGACTGGTGTCACAAATGGCATCGGCATGGCAGGGATTAGAGGTGCAGGCATCGTCCAGGTGGCACAGCAGTCCCGTCTTGCCCTTGGTGCACTGGCAGTAGAAGCTACCCACTCCGTCGATGCAGGTGGCGCCGTAGAAGCAGGCCGCCTGCTTGCAGTCATCGGTGTTGACACTACAGTCCGGTCCCTCCCAGCCATTGACGCAGATGCAGCTGTAGGAGCCGTGGGTGTTGGTGCAGGTTGCTCCGTTCTGGCAGACGGGATGCTCCCGTTGGGCGCACTCGTCCACATCCACCTGGCAGTAGCGACCGGTAAAGTTTGGCGGGCAGCTGCAGCTGTAGTCCGAGATACCGTCGATGCAGGTGGCACCGTTCTGGCAAAGATGGCCCACACAGTCGTCGAAGTTCTGTTCGCAGTTTTTGCCATCAAAGCCTGCAAGAGGATAAAGACATTTAATATTTATTAATTTTTAATGTATTATTTATTTAATTTTTAATTTAAAGATTTAAGTTGCAACGCTAAACAAATTTAATCGAGTAAAATTGGTAATATTGGACATTGCCTACTTTTTGGCGGCTCTGGTAGTACCTTTTCCTACATGGTAATTCGAATAGAAAGTAAAATGAAAAGAAAGTTTGCAAGTTTCATCATGTATTGATGATGTTAAATGGTTCTTTTGTTAGAATAAGTTTTATCCATAAGAATAATAACATTTTTATATTTTTTTATTCAAGAAGAGGCATGCTCATAAATACAAAAACAAAACCTACACATCTAGGATAAAGAAAATACCCTAAATTTCCCTATAAAAGTAATCATTTGATCAAGTTAAAATATTCGAGAAAGTTTAGTAAATCTAATAACTAATAGAACATTTCTTAATAATAAACAACAACGCCTTATCTTTGAGATATTTTCTTCTCTCTCTCTCTCTCTCTCTCTCTTAAGTTCTTCTCTATTTCTTTTTACCGCTCCCTTGTCTTATATCCTCTTTTCACTGTGCAATGGAGTGCATAATCAGATTTATGGCAACATCATAAAATGCTTCAATAAACGAAAACGTTTACAGCCACAACAACAACAAAATACACGAGGAGGAATGGAGTAGGCAACAAAAAGTGGTTGAGAAACAACAACAAGAGCAGGGCGAAGCAGCCGCACAAAACGCAACGGCCGCTTAAAGTTGTTGCTTGTATTTCAATCTTCGTCGTTGTTGTTGTTCTTGTTATTGCTAAGGAATGCTTTGCAGCTGTGCTGCACATGTTTGTTTTGTTTTCCAGAGAGGGAGAGAGCCGGCGTCGCTCTTTCTCTCTCTCTCTCTCCCTCTCTATTTCTTGGATTTTCCGTTTACCTGATAAACTCTCTCGCTCCCTCTCCGGTTTCGTTCCCCACCTCTTTTGGTTTTGCTGCGCCTGCGCTTCGCTTTTGGCGGCTGCGCATGCGAAGCGAATGGGCAAACAAAATGTAATGTGAAAACAGACAAGGCAAGGCAAAAGCACGCACACAGGCAGCCGCATATAAACACACATGCGAACAGGACACGACATTAAAATAAACCCATAAAACAATATAAACATTAAGTTTGTTCGATAAACTATGATTTCTGTTGTAAACATTTAACAGTAAAAGTGCAAATAAAAATATATCAAGATTCCACTGTAGATAACCGTAAAATCTTTAAACTCTTGCAAAAGTATAAACAAATTAAACATGTTTTTTTAAACCCGCTTTAAACCTATTAAGAAAATATTTTATTTATATTAATTATGTGCTATATTTTCGAACGCCACTGTGCCAACATACATGTGTACATACACACACAGCACACAACACGTCTTTGGTTGTTCTTTCCCACGGTCTCATATCTCGCGAGCCCCAAGCTATCTCCCTCTCTCTTTCGGACTGTCCTTCTCGCACAACAATGAAAAAATGCTGTTTATGCTGCGCGCGCTTCGCTTTTTTCGCTCTCTCAAATTGAAACGCTCTCGCGACGCTCTCCCTATTCCTCCTTCCCCACGCTTATACTCTCTCTCTCTTAAGCGATCGAGTTTTGGACTTCGTTCATTGCGCTTTATTTATCTTGGTGTGTGTTGGAGGATTTAAATCGCACTGCAATGGTATTTCCTTCATACATCCAGACATACAGATATTTGTTATGTAGAGCTCTCTCTCAGTCTCGCCCACGAGCTTTGTTTTTTCTTTATGATTTTTCTTGCTTGGTCGGTTTTTTAATGCCACAAAAGAAGGGCCATATGTACAAACATACAACCGTACATAAATACATACATATGTACATGTGTGAGAGTGCAAGAAAATATTTGCCTGTGTTGAGAGGCGGCATTTGTTATTATTATTTATATTTGATTTGCGACTACAACTTGTTGCTGTTTAAGGAAAAACAAAACAACAGGAAGGAAAACAAAAAAGAAGCGGGGAACAAAAAGAAAAAATTCAAAAGGACACAAAATAATCTACATTTTACGTATTTTCAATATTGTTGATATGTTTTAAGTTAATTTTTCTCTCAGCCAACGACATCTTCAACATCTCTTGTTCTTTCCCTATTTTGCATAATGAGTGCAACTTCAACCTGTGCCCCTCTCCCTTCTACCCCACCCAAATTCCAAATTGTTTTTGTTTCTTATTCTTCTTTTGCTCTTATTGCAAGTTGCAACGTGATGTCCACAGGGCGATTCGTGTCGTGTCGGTTTCGTTGTTGGCTTGTTCGCTGGCTTTTGTAATTCGGTTAAGATTGCTCAATGGGCAACAAAAAACTACCAAAAGTACGAAAAGGCGTACATTTTCCCAGTGCAATAATTGAGAGCAAATTCTGACTTGGGTCACACTTTCACACGATCTTAAGCTAGGCTTAAAATCATGTTTTAAAGTGATTAAACAGAATCTAAGATACAAAATATTTAAACTTTTAATTTAGGTACGAATCTTCTCAAAATATGTATTCTAAATTTCCCATATAAATAAATATGGTTTTGCCATTTCGCACGATCCTTGGCTGATCCCCAATCTATTTATTGCAATTCTTCCGCTGAGTTTTGTGTCATTAGAATTTTTGATTGGCCGCAATTAAAAGGCCAGACTTATCACATCGCTGTATCTCCCCTCGCTGCAGTTACTGCAGCTTTTTGTAAATTGTCGTGTGCAATTCGCATCAATTGAAATGAATTAATTGAAAATTGCACACAAAACACACATATGTATACAGACTCATGCACACACACACACATGTGTATGCGATTGTATGCAATCCAAGCAATTTACATGATGAATAAGAATTACAACAAGAAAAACACTGAATGGGCGACAATTGACGGCAGAAGGTTAAAAAGTTGTAGAGAAAAAGGGGGAGAGGTTAGAGGATACAACTGATCAGACAATTATAATCTATGGGATCAAGTTTTTTTCAATCTCGTAGCTTAAGAATAACTATAAAACGAGGTCAAAGATTGAGCTATCTAGATCTTTTGTGCTGTTGATACAGAGATATTCCAGATAGTTCATACTTTAAGAAATATATCCCTAAATATACAGAGATTACCAGAAAGATATTATAAACATCAGCGACAATTACGCCAATTTCAAGCCCAACACAACTCCCTGTAGCCGCCCGAGTGTAATTTATCCCATGTCTTTCTCGTTTCTGCAATGATCTTCAGGGTGAATTGGATGCTTAAGCACAGAGATACGCCCTAAGGAGGTCATGCAACACTATCAGCCAAGGAAACCCAATAAAGCAACCAAGGAAGCTGAAGAAACCGCCAGAAGAAAAATCAAGAGAGGGAGCTGGGAGCTGAAGAAACGAAGAAAGAAGCCGCCGAGCGCAGATGAGGCCACGATCTTTTAAAATTTGTAATGCTCGCGGAACGGCGGAATGGAATGGAATGGAAATGGAAATGAGCTGCAATGTAAAAGTTGCAAACTGATGAATGATGCTGCTGCTGGGCTGGTCAAACCAAGGAGGTACATTTTTTTTTTGATGCTGACAAACGAGTTTGCCCCTTGTGGCAGCCAGCTACTTCAGATACTTTGGCGTGGGCGCCTTTTTCTCTCAGTTCCCCTCCCCCAAAAACCTCTTTTGGCTCGTGGCCTGTCATGGAGTCATGACTCACCATAATCGATAACTGGCTATCGATAGGCGGCGCTGAGAAGCGTTCTCATCGGAAAGGCGAAAACCCATTTTCTCCTCTGATTGCTGAGAACCTGATGCCTCGGGTTGGGCTTGCTCAAATCGAGAATCAAGCTCTAATAACTGATAACCGGGGGAGTGGAGAGGGAGATATATTGTAAGGTAAGCAAATCTAATTTGCTGCTTGGGGGTAAGCAAATGCTTACTTAGAAAGAAAAACGGTGGATTTTTGGTGGGAAAGACTAGTACTAACCTATTGTAACTTGGCTTTGAGTAGAGATAAAGCTAGGAATTTAGGTATGGGGTTAACTAGTTATTTGTACAAGAAGAGTTTACGTTTAAAATGTGAAAATAATCAATTAAACTTTAAATTTAACAATATAACTATTGGTATGCAGTATCTTAGCCTAAACAATCTATGGGTTTTTGGACATTTTGGGGGTTTTAATCTTGTAATCAAGCTTTTTATATACCATCCCTAGTAACTTGGTTTATATAAAGACTGCACATATGAAATTTGGTATTGAAGAAGATGGCTTTTAATATTTGTATTTAAGTTGCCTTTCGATTAACTATCACCCTTATAATTTCAGATATTTAATTTAATATTGGACAACTCACCTTTGGGACATTTGCAATCGTAGGTCAGACCATTGGACCTACAGATTCCACCATTTTGACAGGGCGATGGTGAGCAGGGCTTGTACTTGGTATCACAATCCTTTCCCGTATAGCCCGTGGGACACATGCATCTGAAAAAATAGGAAGTAAAAAAGGGGTTATAAGAAATGGTTTATAATAGATAAGGAAGTAAGAACTACAAAATAGAACGGCAATAATAATAAAATCGGGACAACCAACGACACAGTATGCAATTAAGTTCAAGAGAAACCATAAAATCTGTCTCTCTGGCTTGAACTTCCGTTTTGTTGTTCGGATTCGGATCTGGATTTGTATCTCAATCTGAGGACAGAGATTCGTGAGTATGTGTGGATTGGTCGTCGTTGTCTCTTTCTGGCTTTGCCACAATTGCTTAGAGGAGTTTCAACCGGTTTTTTTGGTTGTTACCACAAAACAACAGCACAAAAATATACAAGAAAATATAATATAAAAAAAAAAACCCCAATGGAGTGGAAGTATCTCTCGCTGAGACTCTCTTTTATGGGCCGAGTTTTTGTTCACTTTGATTTCGTACTGCCGCTTCTTCTTTCAGTCTTATACGTTGTTTTTAATGTGATTTAAACTTAATTTGTTTGTGCCTTGTAAGCCCGAACCGAAAGTCCAACTGCATTGAGATTCTTGAGAAATGTTTCCAGCTCGCTCTTGTTGTTGGGTTAGCCAGCCATTAAAACGGGTTTGCTTTTTGGCCGGGAGCACCTTAAAAGGCCAATATAAGACAAGACCACGCCCCTCCCAGCGCTAATTAAGACCATTAAAGAGCATTTAATTAAATTAAACAATTAAAAGGCACCAACCGCAACTCTTTAAATAGTCAACACATCGAATGCCGCCGCCGCCGTCCCCAAAAAACAGAACAGATCTTGGATTCGGCCAAGACCCCTCTATTTTTTGTTTCTACCTTTGAAAAGGTTTTCGAGTAAATTACATTAAATTGAAATTGGCCTGCGAGTTCACCAACAAAAGAAAAACAAAATAATACACACGCACGAGTGTACGAAAAAATTGATTTTTGATTGACATGTGAAATCCAGCAGGCCAATAGCCCCAAGGGCCACTTCTTTTTGTTGCTGTTGTTTCTTCTCACACTCAGATGAAGATTAGGTTTTTTTTTTTTTTTGGTTAATTTGGGTTTGTTGAATTTTTGGTAAATTTTGGGTGTGTGTAAGAGAGTTGGGTTATTAATGAGCAAGTGAAATCTTAGCAGATGCCAATTATTATAATTTTATTTTGTATGGAATAAATAAGCCTAGGACCAACAACAAAAGTCATTGCAAAGAGTGGAGCTTAAAATTCCCAAGTACGAATTTGGTTACAAAAGACAAACTTCCTTTTGAGCTTAAAATTCCCAAGTACGAATTCAGTTGTAAGAAACCATCTTTCTTTTGAGTCTCGAATAATGCATTAACCCTTATATGGATAAACAAAATATATATAAATTACCAAATTATACAAAATTAAAAAAAAATTAAATAAAATTAAAATTAAATATAAAAAAAAATAAAAATAAATTAAATTAAAAAAAATTTAATAATATAGAAAAAACCATTAGCTAAACCATAATTTTCATCATCAATGTCAATCCTCTGCACTCGCTCAAGAATTCAGCTCACCTTTAAGCCACTTCCATGGAGTGCTGCGAGAGTTATTCATCCATTTAACTCCACTCAATATTCAATGGCCCCACGAATAATCACGAATATCTCCTAAATCGAATGCCCTGGCTATTCGCTTAATTATTCGTTTTGTGTGTTCGACAGTTTGTTTCCATTAATAAATTCCCACCAACTGACAGTTGACAAATAAAATTGCTGTTTTTGCCAAAATATAAAAAAAAGCAAAGAAAAAAACGAAACAAAAAATCGAAAGCCTCATAAACTAAAGTATGACTAAGCTTTAAACAGAGGTTTAGCATAGAAACATCATAAAATCCACAAATCGAATATGAAATTTATGCAAATTGCCCTGCCAGCCATTCAACGGTGGCAGAAGATCATTTGGGCCCCCCATTTGCTACCCTCAAAGACCATTTATTTTGAAGTTTTTTATTTGCTAAGCGAAACTGAAATCTAAACTAATTTTAATTGCAATTTATGAGGTTTATTTTTGAAGTGCAATTGAAAGAGTAGGATATATTTAGTAAACTGCACTGTTGAAAATATATAATATATTTTTAATATATAAATTTCCAAAATTTATTTAAATACAATTTCCAAATGTAGTATATTCATTTTTTTATTTATATATATTATATTTTAAGGCTTATACATTGTTTTTAGTGTATGCTAATTACTTTGAAAATGTCAGCCAGTTGAAATACACTCAAACTAAACCTAAATCAACGGCAAACACATGTTCACATCGCACTTTTCAGCTCAAATGGTTTCTTTAGTAAAGATATATACACACACCTCCGCACATGGGATAATTTGTGTGTTTCAAATTAAAAATGCAAATGATGCCAGCAAAAAAAAAAAACGAAACAAAATAATTTAATTTACATGAACAAACCGAACCAGTTTCCAAAACAAGAGTAAAATTTGTTGTTTTTTAAACAAAAGATCGCCGGAAATTTGAGATCTTTTGTCCGACTCATTTTCTATAGGTCGATCGGTTTTTTTTTTTTTCTATTTTTTTGTGTGTTTTAATTAGAGTGGAAATGACAATTTGTTGTTGGCCTAAACGAAAATCAATAAGCTATGCAAATCGGTCCAAATCGAAAATAAAACCACAAGTTTTGAATGCGATTTTATAAATTATTAGTTTTAAATGGCCATTAATTAAAGGAAGCCACCAGCTACCAAAGAAAAAGCGCCTTCGATTAATATGCAAATCGAACCCGAAACGATGATGATTTGTTATCGATTTGTGGTCTTTTTTTTTTTTTTTGGACAGAATCAGACGTGTTTGATCTTTTGTCGAACAGAGAAAACAATTTGCACTTGTCAGCTGGAAGTTGAGTTATAACATCCGCTGACATTTGGATTTATTGATAATCGGCGAATCAATTGATATGCAAAATCGCTTTGGTTTGCTAATTGCTTCATTTATATATTGATATTTATATTAAGGTTAATTTTTGGGGGGATATTTTCAAATACACTTACTGGTAGGATCCATGGGTGTTGACACAGGTGCCGCCGTACTTGCAGGGATTCGATTGGCACTCCTCAACATCATCGGAACAGGTGGGACCCGTAAAGCCCGGCGGACAGGTGCAGGTAAAGGTTTTGCTACCGGCCAAGGCGGTGCAGGTGGCACCGTTTCTACATGGCGAACTTGCGCACAGATTCTTCGTCTCGCAATGGTCACCTGTGGATGAATATATTTTAGCTTAGTTAAATCTCAAAATGCACCTTAAACCTTAAAAAATCTCACCTGTATAGCCGTTGGCACATGCACACGTGTACTCCTGAAGCGTTTTCAGCTGGCAGGTTCCACCATTGTGACACCTAGGTTCATCACAGGCATTCGGTACCGGTATCTCGCACAAGGACTCATCGAATCCCAACGGACATTGGCAGGAGATACCAAGGCGGCCATTGCGAAAGGTCACCTGGCAGGTGCCTCCATTCTGGCAGCGCATCGAGTTGCATGGATTGCGGTGTTCACAGTAGTCGCCAACAAAGTGCGAATCGCAACTGGAATAGGAAAAAAAAGCAGATACATTTATAGATTAAAGATACAGATACAGGAAAAATAAATATATATTTTATATTTAATTTCAAAATGATTTTTTCTCATTTTTTGTACAGTGCATTCCCACATTTTGTATCTTTCACCATGTGGTTTATAGACTTGGTCTGCTTAGCAAGTCATTCGACGGGAATATCAAATGCAGCGGCATTTGTATAGATCTGCGCCGCCTGATAAACCCGCTAAAGTCCCCACACCACCACACAACACACACACACACAACACACTGCAAAGTGTTAAAGCTGACAAAGTAGCCTCATTTCCGCCCAGATCTCTGGCTCCTTTGGACCACTTTCACAGGACTGGATTCGGATTTGAATTGGAGTTTGAATTGCAGTTGGAATTTAGCAGACTGACAAGACAAGCAGCCAAGCAGGCACAGCAGCCCCAGATAGACGTCAGATAAGATATGTTCAGATATATACATATCTCATTGGAAGAGCGTGTGTCTTCTCTGGGGGCTAATGCAAAAATAAATTCTTGGGGATAAGAAAATCGTATCTCTTTCTTATAATTACTACATTTTATTTTCTCCGAAATTTGTACTTGGGAATTTTAGGAATCAAAGGAAACCCGATAAAACCTATAAATTTCCCATAAGCCATATTTATTTAGGCATAAAACCAGTGACAAAATCGAGACAAAAACTGCTTATAATTACTCCATTTTACCTTTTTCTAATTCCTAATTTTATTTGTTCCCGGAATTTTTACTTGAGAATTTTAGCTGTAAAAAATCGAATCAAAGGAAAACCAGAAAAAACCGATAAATTTCCCATAGGCCATATTTATATTTAGGCATAAAAACGGTGACAAAATCGAGACAAAAACTGCAACAAATTAGTTGAGTAATGCAATGATGGCACACTATCCTCCTCCTCCTTCTCCTCTCTCTGATGATTCTCCACTCCCCAAGTATTTGTTGTTATTATTATTATTGTTGTTGTTGTTACTTTTCCCTTGAGAAAACAATTTTTATGTACGGTAATTTGTGCGCGATCTTGATTGCATATTAAATTTTGTACTTTTTTTTTTTTGCTGCTGCTGCTGCTGTTGATGCTGCTACTGCAATGAGAAAATTACACGCATTGCTGATGCTGATGCTGCAGCAGCATCGCAGTAGCAACATACCGAACGAGTAGCATCCAGCATCCCAGCATCAGGCAATGAATAATCATTAAGGCGGCTGCTGGCTGACCAACCAGAAAAGGGGTCTGAGGATGGTCGTCCAGCAGAGGAAAACCCGCTTTTCTTATTTTTCTCTTTCTTTTTTGCTACTTCCCGTTACAAGTGTGTGAAAATACTTTAGATTTAGCATTAATTTATAGCAAATCGAATGGCTGGGGCCCTGCCTAGCCCCAAAGTCTGTCGATCGGTGATCCTAATCGAAAAAAAAGAGTACTTCGAGCCGGATAGACAGGATGCAGGCTGCACAGAAGCCAGCTTAAAAAGTGTTTAAAATTTTTTCGAAAAAAAAAAATAAGAAATTAGGTGTTGGACATTTCCCTCTCCCACAGAGTAAAAAACAACACAAAAAAATGAATGTAATATAAATTATAATATACACAAGCCGAGTTTTTCAGCTCGAGTTGGACAAAGTCGCTCGTTGGTAACTTGTTTTGAATCCGGGAGGAGGCAGAAGAAGGCGGGGATTAGCAGCAGAAAACGTGACTTGCATTGGCAAATAAACTGAGGCAGTTGCTGGCTGTTGTCCCTAACCCCTCCTACCCCTCCTTGCTTCTTTAAGTCTAAGCCGTCCCCATCAAGTTGGCCAAAAGGGAATGAGTCACCTTTTTTTTTATTATTCGAAACGTCAAAGAAATGGAATTGAATGGAATGAAATGAATGGTTTTAAATGGAGCAGAGGGGGGTTTTTATATTTTAAGTGAAATGTATATACAAGATTTTCAATTGATGTACTAGTTTTTTTTTGTAACATAACTTTACTTTTAAAAACAGATTTACAAATGATTTAAAAACAACTAAAACCCAGGAAGACAAATGGAACAAATCAAGGAAGAAAAATACTTTTGAATGATATATTTTCTAAAGTTTTTCCCTCAGAGAAACGAAAGGACATGTCCAAATCGATTTGCCTGATGATGCTGTTAAAAAATCTTTATATATTTTAATGTTGGAAAAACTTCCTTCTGTTCTAAACACCCTTGTACCCTATGGCACTTCTAAATCTGACATACTTTAAGCTCAGTTTTGTATACAACAATTATTATCTAATTTCCAAATCACTGTAAACCCCAAGTTAGCCGTGAGAAAATCAAGCGCAAATCTATCTCAGATCGGATCAGATCACCGTATATCTGCATCTGTATCTTTTGCATCTGCATTCGTATCTCCGCTTGCAACTCAATTTGCGGTTTTGGCGATCGAAACAGAAATGACTGACTGCACTGAGAGTTGAAGTTGAATATGAAAGAAATATTCATATATATACTTTTGTTTGCATTTCGCTTCTCACGATCATTCCGGATTGAATGGGTAACCACAGCAGTAGGAGCAGCTCCATCGTATCGAATGGTTTTCTAGGATGGAGAGGCTGGGCTATATGCTTACACGCAAATGATTTAATGTCATCGGCCGATGATCATTCATCTTTTTCAGCCACTTGGACCGCTGACATATGGCTTCCAGAGTTAGTAAGGCATCCTTTCTCTCGTTGCCACTCTTTGAGCTATCTAATTTCTGTAGGGAAATTCACAAGATAGTTTTTTTCCAGGGAACTTTTCTTAGATTTCATAGATTCTTCTAGTTATAAATTAATATTCCTCTTGATTTCCATGCAATTTCCTACACAAAAATAAATCCTTTTTGATAATGATACATCTTCTTGGCTGTGTATACACATCGTTTCCCATTTTTTGCTGATCTTTGCACTTAAAAAAGGGATCGAAAAACCCGCTTATCACAGCACAAACAGAGGACAAAGCTTATAAAGTTTATTTCTCACAGATCTCTGTCATGTTGCTTGAATTCCAGATTTTGTTTTTGCTGATAAGACTTTGCTAATGATCGATTTTATGGATTATGAATGCTATACATTGTATTAACTGAAGGGTTTTCCGGGCTAATTTAGCTTGAACTTTCAACCTATTCAATCACTGAGACTTGGTGTTGCGATTTTAAAAGTTCCCAGATAAGAATTTAAGCTCTAATCAGCATTTTATTTCTTAAATTTCTATTTTCTGTTAAAAAAATAAATTTATTTTTCAAGAAAAACAAAGAGAAATATAAATAAAGAGAATCAGAGACTGAGGGAAGAGCACACTTCTCGCATTACATGGTTGGTTTTTTTTGTACGGATTTTACGACTTCTGCTGAGCATGTTTTTCACGTGAAAAGTTGGTGTTCTGTTTTTGTTTCCTCCGCAGGTGCAGCACGCCCAAATGCATTATCGTCCCTCTTTCTCTCTCTCTCTCTGCACTCTCTGAGCCTTTATCTATATGTTCCTTTCACCCAGACATTCGGTATTTGTTTAGCTGTTTGAGAGAACAATGGCAAATGGAAAATGGGAAATGGTGTAAAGGGAGGACGAAGTGGAAAAACGGCCACAAAATGCGTGACCCCGCCACAGTCGCCGATGCTCCCTGAACAACAAATTTTACACCGTTCTGTTACCATCCATCCATTCCGAGAGAGATTTAAGGTTTTTGTTTGATCTTTCATTTTCCATTGTCCACCTTGCTCAGGTAAAGAAAATGCATTTTTCTGACACAGCTCCGTCAAATGATGACTTCCACATGGTTTCCCAGGTAGAGAGGAGACACAACCCATTGCGCAACGTGGAAGATTTACAAGAATTGTAAAAGCCGTTTTGTTAAGCTTTTATTTGAGTGTTCAAATCGATTAATAAAAAAGCTGAACAACATTTTTCTTTTTATTTTTATTGATTTGATTCATAAAAAAAAACGGTTGGTTTTATGATACACTGTACTGTATATAGCTTTTTTTTTGAAAGTTTATGACAAAACGTGTTTGTCTTATGTAAATTATAAATAACGTTAAGCTATCGAGCCCATAAAAACTATCTTTATGAACTCGGTTTTAAATTGATGTCAATCATCATCATAAAAAAACAAACCATGAAGAATTCCCCCAACTAAGCCAAATGTGGTAACACTGAAACCCAAAGCTACATAAAGTCAGAGCTTCTATCACCGAAAAATATAGTATACCATTTTAAATACATTAAATAATATTGAAATAAAATCTAGTTCAATTTAAGCATTAATTTTTCCAAGATATTGCATTATAAATAATGCATTCTTCTCACCGAATATGATTGTGGATTGTCTGTCAGAGTTGTGTTGAAATGACATATCTACACCAACTCTAGAAGAGTGAAAAACCATAAGGTATTTCCCATATAGGCATAATTAAGAGATTGTAATGCCTGGGAAAATCTTTCATTTTCAGTTATGAGAAGGCACACACACAGCACAGATGGATTTATGTAATGCATCATTCCACATTTGAATAATTAACATTTCTGCCCGTCGTCGTCGTCGTCTTCATCATCTTCGATGAAGATGGTGAGGTTAATGATCATCGAAGACGAAGACTTTGACTTGGTCTTGGCGGGGCTGCTGCTTTCGTGAGTTTCGTGAGAATGCGCAACTTAATTGAGTATCAATAAAACGTTTTAATTTGACCAAGGCAGGGAGAGAGAAAAGCAAAAAGCTGGCTATAGGAATTTTGTACGCCAACGCCTCGATAATAATAAATAAAAAATAAGAAAAAAAAAGAAAAGAAAAAAACAGAAAAAAAAAGAAAAAAAAAGAAAAAAAGAGGAAAAAACAAAACAAAAAATGGAGCAAAAAGGGCCTCCAAAAAACAGAAGAATGTAAAATGCAAACGGAATGCACAATAAATATTCGCTACGCTACGCTTTTTGGTTAGCCAAGATCTCACGGGATGGGCCTGGGCCACTGCTCCTCTGGTTCGGAATGGATCTTTGTCTCTTGTTTCCCCTTCGGAGAGCTTGTGTAACACAGAAAAGCAATCAGTGCAGGTTGCAAACAAGTTTTTTTTTTGGGTTTGAACATCTAAAGGATGCCAAGTACAAAAAGGGGAATATATATATAAATATATATACAAGTATGTGTGTTTATAGTTTAATAAAAAATGGCCGCCGCAAGTTTAATGTGTCATCGCCAAACGAAATGCAATGAAAACTTGGTCGATTTTCCAATGTCATTTCCTTTGAACTGGGAAAAGATGCTTCGAAGCCGTAGAACCCCATGGCAAATGTGCTTAATGATCAGTTAATTAAAGTAATTGCAGCTTGGAAATGCTCTATCCTACCCTACCCCCTATCCCCATTTTCTTTCTGTCTTTCTTCTTTTTTTTTTGTTTCACTTTTTTTTCAAAGAAAAGAAAATAATAAGAAAGAGCAGACAGAAGGTAGAAAGCAAAGAACATTTTCAAGTGCAAAGCGTGTGAGCCAAGCCTGAAGAAGAGTTCAAATAAAAAAACTTAAATTATTCTTGGCTATCTATGTGTGTATGTATGCATGTATACACACATACAGGAGAAGAATTACACACACAACTAAGCAATTAAACAAAAGACTTAGGCAACGAACTTGAGGCAAAGGCAACTTTTTTCTTTCTCACAGCAATGAGAATTAATTCACTTTCTGGCTACTAAATGGTCTCTATTTTATTACAATTATTTTATTTAATTATTAAGATTATAGTAATGCAAACTAAATGCTGGCGAAACGAAATTAAAATTGAATTCTCCCACTTTTTATACCCTTGCAGGGTATTATAATTTCAGTCAGAAGTTTGCAACGCAGTGAAGGAGACGTTTCCGACCTTATAAAGTATATATATTCTCGATCAGCATCAATAGCCGAGTCGATCTAGCCATGTCCGTCTGTCCGTCTGTCCGTCCGTCTGTCCGTTTCTACGCAAACTAGTCCCTCAGTTTTAAAGCTATCTAAATGAAACTTTGCATATAGTCTTCTATATACTCTCACTGCTATATATGTCGGAACGAACCGGATCGGTCGACTATATCATATAGCTGCCATACAAATGTTCGATAAATTTTTAGAAAAAAAATTATAACTTGGCTGTTTTTCAAAATTTTTGCATCATTTTTGGGATATGGCTATTTTATATTATTCCAGAATTTCTATAAAAATTTTATAAAAATCGGACGACTATATCTTATAGCTGCCATAGGAACGGTAGGAAAATAAATGGGGAAAAAATTATAACTTCGTTGTTTTTCAACATATTCTTATCTACTTTTAGAAATAAGCTTCTTTTATTATTTCAGAATTTTGGTAAAAATTTTATGAAAATCGGACAACTATATCATACCATATAAACGATCGGTAGATGTAGAGAAAATGTAAAGCTGGGAATGTAAAACTGTAACTGTCAAACTGTAAACATAATAAGTTTAGGTAAAATGTAATAAAACTCTGTTTTGTTAGTGTTTTCAGTATTATAATCTATAATATAAAAATCAAAACCAATCTGCAAGGGTATACAAACTTCGGCGTGCCGAAGTTAGCTTTCTTTCTTGTTTATTATTATTTTCTTCGCTGAGTGAGCTAAACTGACTCATCAGCAAAGTATATACAGATATAAAAACAAGAAAAGCAGTTAGAGAAACGATAGTTTCATACATCAAAGGCGATTTCCGCCAAAGAGTTACGAGATTTGGCTCGGGGGATGCGAGCCAAATGCTGTGCTCATTAACATGTCATAAACCGCAATTCAGAAACGCTTTAGCTCTTTTTTTTTTTATACGTTTCCATTTCGCTTTGTGGCTGTCATTCCCGTTCCCCTAAATCCCCCCCCATTTGCCATATAAATCAAACTCATTGTTCTGATCGGAGTAACATAAAGCCTAGGCCCACTACATGACATTTGACATGGCCAAAAGCCACATAAACGCAAGAGCAAAAAGAAAAGCCACAAAAATGGACTGACATAAACGTTTCTTGTGGTCTCTCTCTCTCTAGCTGCATCAAACTGTAGCAATCAAGTCAATTAAACAAACAAGAAGACAGGCCAGGCACAGCCACAGACTGAGGAAAACTGATCAAAGATTTTGGCAAGCAAAAAAAAAAAAAAAAGAAAGAAACATAATCATTGAGCTTCGAACCAGAGCGATTCCAAATCAAGCCAATGATGTGGTAAATGGATCAGCGTGGATCAGCCAAACGGTTCGAGGATCACTAACGGAACGATAAACCCAGAAAGAGAGAAAAATCCGGCTCGAATAGCTCAAGACAAAAGTTCAAAGCGATCTTATCTCGCACAGAAAATAAAAAAAACCAAACTTAAAGACCAAAATAAAAGCAGTACAGTAAACACTCCCAAAAGGTTCATATATGATTTGCTCTGTTTTCTTATATTAAATCGAAGAACTGCAAGTTTCAAGTTTTAAAAATCCTATATAATAAAGTTTTGGTTAATCTTTTTAATTTATATTTACAGTAATTTACTCCCGGGGATCACTGTAGTAAAGCTAGAAAGAGCCAGTCATATGGCAAAGGAAAGAGTAGGCTATATCACACAAATACACACATGGCCACACTGTCTATGGCTTGGCCTGGCCTGATGATCGTGCCTTTGATGATCGCAAAGCCAAGAGACGACGACGACAAAGGCAAAGACATGGCAAAATAAAATGACCCATGGATCCCGCTTCCTTAAGGAAAACTAAATACAAATAAAAGCAAAGCCAAAAAGAGCAGCAGAGGCATTGCTAAAAGCTAAGCGCTTTTATGTAATTGCACAAAGATAGTTGCAAAGCGAAAAAGACAGATAGCTGGGGAGGATGGAGCTGAGGATCGGTTGACATGTGTAGTCCAGCTGATGAGGGAGAAGGAAAAGCATGTTTACAACCAGATCTTGGATCTTGTGCTGATGATCAAAAAGGCAACTAACTGATGATCAGACTGGGAAAACAACAAGAAGATAGATTCAGTATAAGACAAGGATGAAAGAATTTTAAATGAAATAATGTTTAATTAATTAGAGGTTTAACTAAATAGGAAGTATATTTTCTTAAAGGTTTATATCCTTAAAAATAATATATAAACAACTATTCTAGGGTAATCTAGGACAGAATAAACCCTTAAATTTCAATCAGCCATGAGTCATCCATTGGAATGCAACTCAATCATGGCTTTCATTCTGATTCTTAATTATGCCAGGTCTCGATGAACATATACATATAGTATGTACATCGGATCGTATCTCATATGTGGTCTTTTTTGTGTGCTCTGCTGGCCCGCTTCACAGACTCGTAAAAATTGTTGACGACAGTCTGTCAAAATATATGGATATAGCGATCGTTTCACCGTCCGACTCTCTATTTATAATAACTCAAACAAAGTTATGCGTTGCGTACGTGCCGTTTGTTTTGGGCCGCATTTGATTTATTGCAAAGACAACAACAACAAGTCAAATATATATATATATAAAATAGACAACAAAACATGGAGAAACAAATATAAAAAACAAAGATACGAGACAGAAAAGAGAGGTAGTTTAGGAGGAGGTGAATACGTAGAAAACCGAAAACGAGGCGAGTGAAAATCATGCGAACCAGGCCCAAGGCACGAACCAGAAATATATACTCCCAGACTCTCCGTTTAGGTTCAAACCGATTTGCCAGGAATGTCGCTCGACAACGAGCCCGATTTGATTCGATCCACCAACGGAGGACTGTAGACAGCCACAGACCGAAGACTGGAGTCTGAAGACCGGAGACTGGAGACTGTAGACTGCGGCAAAACCGTTGAGAATTGTGCGGGCGCTTTCGTTGTCGTCTGGCAAGAACTCAAAGCTTAAACTTCCCTTATTTCTTATTCTTTGTCCTCTCTCGTCTAGACGAATTTCGAGTTAAATTAAAGTACACAAAGTACACATTCCCTTGATGGCACATCGGTGTCCTTGAATTTAAGGTTTTTGGCCCGAAATCCACACTTTACACTTGACAAAATTAAGCTGAATATATACATTTTGTATGATAACTTTCATAGATTTTAGAAATATTTTAAGAGGAATTTTAAAAGGGAAATTTACAAGGTGTATTTTTATATTTACAAATTATTAATTTGTATCTTTTCTCTTATAATTTACTTTATATTTATGTCTTGAACTGTACTTACGCGCAATAAGTTTTGCCATTGTTCTGTGTGACGCAGGTGCCGCCATTTTGGCAGCCCACACTCGTGCAGGAAACGGAAATGAGAGCGGTGTCTGTAAGAAAAGAAAATGGGAAAGATTAATACAAAATTACTTTTTCGATACATTTAAAGAACTTTTAGAGGGAAACCCAAATATATAATAGTATAGGGCTTTTAAGAATACACCTTTTCCGATTTTCCTTGCTATTCCCCCTACATCTTTCTTGTTTTCCCAATGCTCAATCATCATCTACCCCCCAGAGACCCCACCGTCGTAGATCGTAGGCTAACTTGTCGCCCATTTATGCCTACTTAACATGCCGCATATAAAAGGAAACCAAGGGAAAAGCCAAGGCCTGGGAAGAGAAAAACATTCCTGGAGGAAAGATCGGGGGAATCTTTCTTATATGTATCTGCCTTTTAAGGGCAAACGGGCGGCATGTCAAAGTCAACGTCGTCATCCTCATCGTCGTTGTCGTTGTCTTAGTTGTTGTCTTGGTTCGTTATCATCATTGTTGCCAATCGCAGACGACAAAGTTCAATGCACTTGAACTGTCCAGCGATGCAGAAAAATAGTATTTGATAAGAAAACCGAAACTTTTGCAATGAAATCAAAATTTTTAATAAAAAGAAATTAAATAATAATAATAAAGCCATGTAGGAATAAAGAAGAGAACAGAGAGAGGCAGTTGAGAAAAAATACAAAAAATTATGCTTATTCCATTGAAAAATATCTGGCACACAAAATTAAACAAACGAAGCCGCAAACAAGCAATCCCCCCAATTTCGTCTCACCTCTCGATTTCTGTCAACCAAAAATTGCATATACAAGCAGGGTCAAAATAATAGTTACTTTACCATTTGAAACAAATTGTTTCTGAATGTTCTAAAACAGATTTTTCTATGTAATATTATCTAAAAATTATACCACATATTTTTAAACATTTTAAATAGTTTATTTTTAACAATTTTTAGTAAATTTCTTGCTAATTTTCTGACTAGCACTGTAGAAATATGTATTTGCTAATTGGGCGTGTGGCGATTTCCTGCGCTGGATAAAAAAAAATGAAGAAAAAAAAAAGAGAAATAAAAATAAATAAAAATATGATGGGAGAGGGGTCCCTCTAACTGAACTGAACTCGGTTCATTTCGGTTGGCTTTGGTTTGCGGCGACGACAATAAGTTTTGATTGCCCCCGTCAGGCGGAGATAAATAAATCGCTTTGTCTGTTTAGAAGGAGGAGAGTGGGTAGAGGTGGGAGCAGGGGCATGTATATTTGGGGGGTGCCACACACACACACACGCACACAGCAGTACAATAAGTGCCCACTGTACTTAGGCACACAGTCACAAAATTAAATGCAAAAATAAAAAAAAAGTTTGCACAAATCGAATCTTAATGAAAAATAAAATTTATTAATGGCTAAAATATTAATTTAATAATTTAACAAAAATTCTTTAAATATTATTTTCTATTTTTTCAAGGTAATTTATGCTTTTAAAAATTAACAAAACCTCATTAACATTATTTTATTTTTGTTTCTTTTGCTTTAAATAAATTTCTTTTATTTTTTTTATAAAAATTAATTTTAGTCTATGATTTTTTTTTGCATTCATAAGGCTTAAATATTAATTTAATAATTTAACAATAATTTTTGGTATTTTAAAAATTCTTTAAATATTATTTTATACATTTCAAGGTAATTTATGCTTTTAAAAATTAGCAAAATCTCAATATATTTATTTTATTTTTGTTAAATAATAAAATTTAATATTAAATAAATTATTATAATATATATAAATGCATTAAATTATTTTCTACCTTTTTTTTGTATAAAAAATTAATTTTTGTTTATAAATTTCTCTGCATGCGTCATCTTTCGTCTCCTTTAAATATTGATGATCGATGTGACTTGTGGTTAAGATACGTGGCGCATCCCCAAGATACAGATACGAATTCAGATACAGATACAGATACTCATGCATAACTATGTATATTTATATGTATGTATATAAACAAATATCAAATGGCGCATAATTAACTGAGACACAACTTCAAATTGAGTCACATCCCAATGTGTGCATAATATTGCAGAAATTTATGCAAAAGAAAAAAGAAATACAAAAATGTTGCAAAATTTGCTCTGCATTTGATTGTCTTTGCTGGTGTGCATGTGTGTGTGTTGTTTTTGTAAACTAATTGACCTCAATTATTGGAAAAAAAAGAGTGGAAAAAAGGCAAAGTCTAACAGAGAATAGAAGCTATAAGGTTGTGGGTGGTTTTTAATATTTAATATATTTCTTTTAAATTATTAAAAGAAATATATTAAATAAGAATTATTTAACTAATATTTAATAATAAAAATGTCATTATCTTATGTTTAAATATAAAAAAATTAAAGAATTTTTTAAATTTCTCAGAGAAATGCTGCTAAATATGATGATAATCGTGAAAGATCTAGTAAATAAAATGAAAATTTGAGTATATTATGACACTTGGCTTATCTAAAATATAATTAAATTTAATATAAAAAAGTTAATAAATCGAAACTAAATAAATTAAAACAAATAACCGCGTTAAGTGTACGTTTTTCCACGCTAGATCACACGAAAGTGGCACCCCCGATTGACCGACTAAATGGTGATTTGAGTTTTAGTTTTAGTTTTAGAGGTGTGTTTAATTAA
This sequence comes from Drosophila bocki, assembly GCA_008042715.1. NCBI lineage: Eukaryota > Metazoa > Arthropoda > Insecta > Diptera > Drosophilidae > Drosophila > Drosophila bocki. Next base: position 116,532 of record VNJY01003915.1, read on the forward strand.
TTTGTCAGCAAAGAGAGAGAGAGAGAGAGAAGGGGAGCCTGAAAGCAAGCACTCAACGCTTCATCGACAGAGCGTGAAAAGATTTTTCAGGTAGGTAGAGCTATACCTGTAGCTTTTTTTTTGTGTTTTTTTATTGCGTGTGATTTGTGCCGTGGCGTACATGTAAAATCAGCGTGGAGCAAAATTGTGTGAAATTATTTGGTTGCTCGGTTGGTATTTATGCGCCACTTAATCAGATGCCTGCACAATTCCGCTTTTCCGCCTCTTGGCTTTTCCGCTACCCCCCTCCTTTGGCTCATCAAAGCCCCGACAAATGAGCTGTTAATTGCATGGAGAGCTTGGCCTAAACCAAGTTAAGACCTAATTAAACTTGCTCAACGATATGTGTAATAGAGAGATGGCTGGTAAACTGAAATATATAGCTAGCGCCGAAAGTCACGACATTCCACACAATCAACGATGAAAGCAGGCGTGACTGTGACTTGCAAATATCCCGTGATTGTGATCAATGAAAATGGCATGAAATCCTCGGGCTGAGATGATGAAACTAGCTATGAAGTTATGCCAAAAGCAGGGTTATATTAAAGATAAATCAGTAGGAGATACTGATCAGCTTTCAAATTCAGTCTGATTACTAGCTAGATCTGTCTGTCTGGTGATGATTATTTAAAAACTGTATTATACCCTGAAAAAAGGGTACCCAAACCAGGCTGCTGTCATCGTAATTACCAATTTGTTTCTCTTTTAAGGGAACAATGAACCACTTGTAAGCACAATTACCCCCCAAAAACAATTTAAATACATCACATAAATACAACAACAACAGCAACATTATTATACAAAAAATGAAGCCAAGACAATAATGAAATATCTCAGCTGGCTGCGCTTATCGAATTTAAATTTTTCGCATTACCACATAGGAAAAAAAAAACGAAAAAAAGAAAAACAACAATGAAAAAGTAGCAAACGCTATCAGCATAATAAGCAACAACAGCTGCGACAACTAAAACAAAAAGCAACCACACCAAACAACAACAATAACAAGAAACCAAACTAAAACAAGAAAAACAACAACGAAAAACCAAACCACGGCCAAAAATTTCTCACGCTTTTCTCTAAGCAAAAAAAAATATATATATTTATAAAAAAAGAACACATATCAACAAGAATGCCAACAAGTGGAGATATTAAATAAAATAGCAACAAAATTAAAGCTTACATGAATTCTAATTATGGAAATTATAGAAAATAGTTGGAAACTAGAGAAAGAGATATTAATATAAATCATTAACTGCCATTCAGCAATTCTCCATGGGTTTAAATCTTATGAAAGGGCCTTATCACTACCCATAAACAAATTCCCTGGGGCCTGGATTTTCTTATCTTTGAGCTTCCAAAGTATTCTCAGGCTTTTGTTTCTTCAAGTTTATTCATGAATTTGATTTGTTTAAAATTCAATTACAAGTCATGGCGAAATAGAATTTGTAATTGAAGAAAATTGATGTTAAGAAAGCGGCTTCTATTGATTGAATTTTATCAATTTGAAATTTAAACAATTAAAGAATCTTGCCATATTTTTAACAATAGATCAAATTCAATTACCATTATAATTATAATTATTATATATATTTTTGTCATTTAACTGTTTCTAGCAACAAGTTTTTAAATTCATTTCCAAATTGTTTATTGTTTATTAAGGGAATGTGCTTAACCCCCGCAAAAATTGTGTCTTTTGTTATTTTTGGAGGTCTTCTTGCTACTTCAACCATTTCGTCATTGATCTGAAGAAGTCTGTTGATATATCATATATACTATATAAAATATATATACTATTTATGTATAAGTACAGATATATTCTTGGAGTAATGAAATGCAAGATGATAAGGCAAATTTGCGTCGCAAAAAATGCAAACATTGAAAAGCCTTCAAAGAATCACACGCAAATAATGTTTCCAATTATTGATAGTATAAATATTATTTTTTAACATTTTTTAAATACAAAAATAATGTAATAGCAATAAATTAGAAGAGGAAAATTGTTACAAGGAAGTCACAAAACTCAAAACACAAAATATATAAAAATATATATATTAAAAATATTAAAAAAATATATAAAAATTATATAAAAAATATATAAAAAATATATAAAAATATAAGAAAAAATATATGACAAAATATAATATAAATACCCAAGATGTTAGTGTAAAATCTAAACATTTTCGTCAAACCAATTCTAAACCTATTTGTTCTATTATTTTAACAACAATTGGGTATACTTGTAAAAAAAAAACTTTGGGGGGGGGGGGGGGTAAACCAAGTAAAGAAAATGCAGAGGCGTTGTAACGGGCAGCAAAATGCGGAAAGATTGTAAAGTGTTAATGAAAAAGTAGCCGCGCGATCGCTGGAGAAGCTCAAGAGACGCAAGATGTGGTAGCTGGGCGGCGTCGAGGAAAAAGGGGGGGCGAAAGGGGGCGTGTAGACGGTGGGTAGAAGAGGGGGGCTCAAGTCGTAAAACGAATAAACGAGTGTGGGAACCAACGACAACAAAACACGGTCTCGCTCTTTCTTTTGGTCTTTTTGGGTTATGTGGCATGGAATTTAGCCGCGGCTTCCCAATCTCTCCTCTCTCTGTCTTTTTTTTAAACTCCATCTCCCTCTATCGGTGCCGCTCCTAACCCCTTTTGTTTGGTCCGAAGCGGCGTCTGCAGCTTTTTTGATAGATTAATAGGCCACAGTCAACTGTCGTCGTATAGATAGATAGCAAATAGCATAAAAGAAATAAGAAAATAGAAATAGAAAAAAAGAGGAAAAATCAGACTATAGGGTCCCCTCCCCCCCTCTATACCATTTTCCGCCGCCGCCGCCACTGGCCTTTTCAATCGTACAATTTTGATGGAGGAAGTTTGTGGTTTCTGCGGTCTAAATATCTGTTATTGCAACATATGTTGAAATAGATTTAGGATAAGACGCGTTTTGTAAGAACATTGCGGGAAAGAAACAATCTTATAGAGAAATATAGAGGCTTACCAGTCTATAAAGAACTTAAAAAAATATATATTTTTATTTTTTTTTAATTATAAAAACAAATGTTTAAGACTTAAGCAGGCGTAGTCTTATGAATTTTTCCACCAATTACATTGCAAGTGAACTCCCCCCTTGAAGAAAAAGAAAGAATACATTTTCACAGTTGAGAGCTTCCACTTGATGATCAGCTCCGACTCTAGTCTGGTTTTTCCTATTTCCACCTTCCACCATGGCGGTTTTTTTTACATGAGAGGCTTTGATGATTAGCATAATGCTTAACCAAAATAAAAAAGATAATATTAGGGGGAATAATTGACAATGGGCGATGACCTACCCTACGATGTAATTGAGTGCATGATAATAAGCGGTAGAGATGGGGTGGAAAATGTTTACGATAAACACAGCCCTTGAAGCGGACTACAGCTGCAGTAAGTAGATATTTTTAGATATTTCAGCTATAAAGATACTAAAGTATCTGGAAATTTCAAAGTATTGGAGTTACTTTATAATATATCTTATAGATCCTATACCTTTTCCTTCTTTTTATAGATTTAATTAGATACAAGCTATGGTATTTGAAGAAATATATAAACATATTGCTGAGCACCACCGGGTATTTCATAGTAGAGGCACTCTTTCTTTTTTTTTATTTTTGGTAATTGAAGTGCACTTGAAAACATATGCGACACTTTTCACAAAATCCGCCCTCGCTGGAGCAAAGAGAGCATAAGAATCGCCTGGAGAACGTGGGAACAGAGACGGGGAGAGTGACTATAAAGAGAGAGTGAGAGAGAAACACCCTCATGGCGGAGTTCAAGGGGTCGAAGGCTAAAGGAAATGCGCGCCAAACTCAGGAAAAGGCCACGCAGACGCAGATACAAATACAAAATAAGCACACACAGATACTCAAACACTAAGGGAAAAAAGGGTTGATGTTGCGCTGCTCGAAAATCCATAATAATAATGGCATATATGAGTGATATTATATGAAGACCGCCGTCCCTTTGTCGCGCTCTTTCTCTGTGTACTTTAAATAAACTGAAGCATTTAACACTTCCGGCAGACAACAACAACAACAGCAGCTTCGACAGCGTGTGAATGTTTAGTTCAAGCTAAAAAAAAAAAAGAAATACCAAAGATACTAAAAAAAAAAGAAAGAAAACAAAACAAAACCCCGATTCATATTTACTTTCTGAGCCTGCTAATTTGTCACCAGAGAAGATAACTGGCGCCTATTTGGTTAAGTAAACATAAGAAAAAATTAAGATAAATCAGAAATCCAGGATAAATTAAAAAAAAAAATGTTTAAAATATTTTAAATATTTATATAAAATATACACGTATTATAGAAGCATTTAAAATCTTTTTCCTATAAATATTTCAAAATTTTTCTCTTTTCCTGGTGTTTAGAAAATGTCAATTTGTGACTTGCAAGTGCTAAAAGAAAAGTCAAAGAGAAAGACCATGAAGATACAGCTCCTAAACAGAGGCCCAGTATCCGTAAGATACGCCTAATCAATGCTAAGTGATCATTTGAACTTCATTCTTCACAGATGTTGGAAGTTGAACCCAGTCGCTAATGATGGTTGCATAAAAGATATAGGAAAACACTAATGATCAGAAAATATTCAATACCTAGGAAATTTTCAAATCTATCTTAAGAGAGGTGACAGTTTAAGATACTTTGGTTCATCTTTCGTATCCTATAGATAGATTATTATTATGCAAGCTGTATAAGTATCTATGGATTGTACCCCCTTACTCTCTCTCCAAATGATTCTCAAACACGCACTGGGGAAAAGGAAGAACAAGATGGAGAAAGAGATCGAGACAAAGTCGGAGCAATTTCAATTTCAACTTGAGAAGACGTTCCCCGCTCAAGTGTATATAATGATGATTGTCATTTCTCATTGCCCCCTCCAAAATAAAAATACAGAACAGGATAGAGAGGAATAGAAGGAAATGGAGATAAAGGAGAAGGCAGCGAGAGACAAAAGAGACTCTGAGCAGCAGAGCGTCTGAGACAAGCTTGGGCCAAGAAGTTTCTAAGCCAACTCTAATTTAATTGCGTTTGCCCAGGAAATGGGAAATTTTCTTAATGGGAAATCTTCAATAAAAACTTAAGTAAATTTCTTTAAAATTTTTTAATTTTATATTTTTTTAAGAGATAGCTTTATTGATTTTTTAATAATTAAATAATTATTTAATAATTTGTTTTAAATTGGAAAAGTATTTAAAAAAATAATTGATTAATATTTCTTTAATTATTTTTCTAATATTTTATCATTAATAATTAACCACTTTAAATATATAATAAAAATATTTTTTATAGTTAAAAGAAAATCCCCCTAGATTTTTCCTAAAACCTTACTCCTTTTCTGCCAACTTTTGCGGCCAATTGTCTCTCGTTTGTATGGAGAGAAACGGATCGGATCCCATGGCCAGATCGCGTGCATCTTGACAAGAAGGGGGACGGACGGGAAACAATCTTGAGGGGCGTGGCCGAAAAAGGGGGGCCCCAGTGTAAAAGCCTGGCCAAGAAGAAACCAAGTCGAACCAAAACCAAACCAAACAACAAGACACTTTGGGTAATATCTATAAAAATTGTTGTTGGTCTGGTCTGGGTCGAAAAAAAAAGGAGAGGGGTTCGGTTCGTTCGGTTCATTTCGCTTTGCTTCGTTCATTTGTTCTCGTCTTCGTCTTGGTCTTCGTCTTCGTCTTCTTCGAGGTTGTCAGCCTTTTTGGAACCGTCCATGGAGTGTCTCTACCATATACCCGCCGCCTCACGCCTCCTCGATCGCGTTCAAGAACCAGCTATAACACACAAAGGAGAGGCCCAGGCCAGGCCAAGCCAAGAGAAGAAACCCAAGAAAAGAAAAGAAGGCAAAACTAAGAAATAATGGAAGAAAAAAAAAATTCAAAACTTGTTCGGCCAGTGCGTCCGTCTGTCCGCTTGTATGTATCTTGTATCGCAACGGCTCAATTGTATCTGTATCTGTGCGGCCGCTGCGAGTATCTGTATCTGTATCTGAGCCGACTTCGGGTTCGGTGTGTTTGTGTGTGTGTGTGTTGTTGCCATAAAGAAAACTCATTAAACTGGCCAAGGCAGAAAGAGTAAGTCCAGGGCGCACTAATTTACCGCGACTTCGGCTTCGGCTTCAGCATCTCTCAGCTTCGTCGCAGTCATCGGCTTTAGGTTTCGAGGCTGGCTCCCATCTCCATCATTAAAAGTCAATAAAGGCGCTCTCCCAGCCGACCGAGATTTAGAATCCACAGAATCCATGCATTTTTCTAGTCATATTTAATTGCTAACCGACAAGTGTTGACTGTTTTTATAATTAGTTTAACAGAAAGAAAATATAAAATAAATAAAGAAAATCACTGCAAACCATTTGAGGCATTTTCCCAAGACAAAACTTGGAAAGTTGTCAATACAGGAGAAAGAGTAAAGAGATGGGGGGGGGGTCTGGGAAAATGGATTTTCATGTTTTATGCAATGACTCTGGGAATGACAAATAAGAACAAATGGCACACACGCGGTTTGGAAAAGTATATAGGAAAATCCAATGATTTATTGAGATTTACAAGGGGAAACTGAGGGGAAAAAAATATTTAAAAATATAAATGCTTGATATTTTGCATTTTTAAATTATTATTTAAAAAATAAACCCTAAAAAATCTCCAAAAAATATTGTATACTGACATAAAATTCTACCTGATTGCAAAAATACATATATAAAATATTGCCAATTCTTGTTCATTCTCTCTGCTCCGCCATTCGTTCAAGGTGTGTCCCGAAAATGAGTAAAAAAAAAAAAATAAATAAAAACAGGATCAGGCAGAGGCCTCGAACGGAACTGCTCTGCCAGATATCCAATGCCGTGTATATATGTACGAAAGCGGGCTATCAAGTGACCAACAACAAGATTCTTCATCGCCTTATTTTTATTTTCTTTTTGTTTATCAATTACAGGTTTTTTTTTTAACTCGAAAGGAAAGGAGTAACAGCAGATTTAACACTTGAAAAATTAGCTGATTTCATATACGGTTTTTTTTAATTAAGTCTTCTTAAGTTACTCGATGGGAAAGTTATATATTTTTCAAGTGATAATATACATTTCTGGGCCGCCAACGGCAGCGGTGTCGATTAATTAATAAATGTGACAGTAAATGGTCGATAAGTGGTTGTCTCAAATTAATTGAGTTCCCCCGAAAGACTGACTTTCACAATTAAACGCAACGGCGTCCTTGGAAAGGGTTTTTAAGCGTGGGAATTGGGTTTAAAATATATTTCATATACATTTTTAGGGTATTTATATATTTATATTAAAAAATTTAACCATTTATAAGAATTACAATGTGAAATTTACAAATTCCAGCACAGATATAATATAATTTAAAGTCCTAAGATCCATTTTTCCCTTTTTTCATAAATCAAAGTCGTAATTCCCTTAGTTTTTCCATCAATCCTAGAGTTATTCTTGAATTTTTGAAATGAGCCCATCTCTTAATTCTTTCCATTTAATGAAGTTGCAATTGCTGATCATAAAATGCTCATTTTTACGACCCATAACCATGGGTATGTGTACCCACTTTATGCCCGGAGTTTATAATGCCATATAGTTTGTATTTACTGAAAGACTAGGCAAGAGGGCTCTCCTAATAAAGGAACCGCCCGTGTGCGTGACTTACAAAAGTCAAGAAATATAGTTTTAGGGTGCAGGATATATACAGGAAATAGCTATAAAGAAAGAGAGAGAGAGAGAGCGCAGGGCTGACTGAAAAGATACTAAAGTATCTGAGCGATACTTCTAGGTAGGAGTTCGTCATACGCTCTCTCTCTCTCTCTCGCTCTCTGTATCTCTCTCCTGCTCGCTCCCCCTATATCGTAATTTGATCTTTGAGCAAACAACAAGCAAAAAAGGACGCGCATGTGCAATATGCCAGGATTCAGGGGTTGCTCCTGTTCCTGTTCTTCCTGCTCCTGCTGTTTCGCTACGCTTATGGATCCAGGAGCCCAGCTGTCGTTTTATCCATATAGATGACGCCGCCATGTGATGAAATCGAATGCGGTGGTTGGTCCTCGAAACCGTTACGTGGGCTATAATATAATATTAAACCTGCGAAGTTAAGGAACAAAAAAAAAAATATATGTCTGGCCAACTGCAGGCGGCAATGATCCCACAGAGAGTTGAAGGAACTTGCAGGATTGGAGCTAATGGGGCAGAGAATTGAGAAATTACGATACACTGAAAATAACTTCAAAGGACCCAAGTGGGAAATTTAAAGGAAAATATTAAAAATCTCTCTCTCTAAATTTTTACTATATTATAAATTCTTTTATTTTGTTTAAAGAGATTCTATAATTGTTTTTCATTTCTATACCTATTTTTGTACTGTGTACGGGTCGTACATATGAGCTCTTTTTTGTCGTTCAATTATGAAACTTTTTACTACCAACTTCCTTTTGGGCTGGCTAATTTCTTTGCAGCTACAAAAAAAATGCAAATATTTTGTCGCTCTCAATGATCACACGATCCATCACACATGGCCAATAAACCCAGTGAAAAAATCGAAAAAAAAAAAGATATGAAGAGAGAGAAAAGAAAGAGTTTAGGAGGCGGAAACCCGAGAGCTCAGGAAATGCCCAGGTAAAAGTTATCAAAATACTAGTTCAACGATCTCAGTTGCAGCTGTAAAAAGAAATACTACTGTTGAGTTGGAAATATTTGACATGTACCTAATATTCATGTACCTAATATGAATATCGACATGTACCTAATATTCATTGATTTCTTGAGTTCTGAAAATAATGCATTCTTAATTCTCCATGTGATTTCCTATTCTTATTTTTTCAATGGCAATGTTTTTGTATAAAATATACAAACTAATTTTTAATATTAACGAACAATATTTATTATCACAGACATTGTCCTGGCTTTATGGTAGTGTTAGTTTGGTGTCTTGAGTTTCGATTTGACTAGGAAGTTCTTTGGAAGAGGCACTCGCAGACTGTGCCTATCTGGAATAAGTAACGTCTCTGCAACTATTTGCCTTGAGATTCCCTTTCCTCCACATGGCGTCCAATGACCTGGCAGATACTTTTGAAGAGCAGGCACTTCTTGCAAATGGATCCCGATTTGATCACATCCATTCTCTTGGTGGCTTCGGGGGCGTTTATGACATGGTTCTTCTTGAAGGCCTTGACCAGACGGACTTCTAGTTCGTCCAGCGGTTTCGAAGGATCACATGGCCGGGCATGCATCGATTCCCAAGGCGAAGGAGGCTTCTCTTCTTGCTGGCCTTTAGGTCTAGGTTTACGTACTGGTACAGGTTCAGGCTCGATGTCGGAGACATCTTCTAACATGTTGTCCAAGGAAAACTTCGGCGGATCCATTTGTTTTATGGAGGCTCTTAATAATTATGGGACAACTGATGATACAAAATTTTCCCAAAAGAAAGACAATTGACAGTTAATCAGCAGCGTTGCATTTTAGCAGTTTCTCGATTTGGCAACTCTTAAAAACCTGCCAGCTTTGATAGTAATCTATCAAATCTATAACAATTATAGACTGGCAATATTTTCAAAAAAAAAAAAACTATATATTATGTATAAAAATCGATCGAATAAGATCTGTATTTTTTGTGGGCTGTGCATTTCCCCGCTTCTTTCGAACTCTAAGCCGGAATTCCAGTTAAAAATGTTCGAGTTCCCCGAAAGGTTGACATTCTCCACTGGGTACACCTACAACCGATCCGATATTTACTTAATGATTAGACAAGAGCCGTTCCCATATGCAAATACAAGTACCTCCTGTGCCCTGTGTGCCATCTCTGTGTGTCTTGCCATCGTTTTTCTAGCTGTCCAAATAAACCATAAGTATATAGTATTTTTCAAAAGTACCCGTTCGAAGGGAAGTTGTCGTCCAATCAAAACGCAAATAACAAAGGAAAAATAAACGTTGGCAAAGAAAAGTCGCCTTTTTGCCGACGGTAAAAATTCATTTTTATTTCATACGAGTATTTCTTTTCATTTTGTCTCTCCTCCTTTTTTTTCGAAAAGGTGGGCCTACAAATCTGAGAGAGCATGCGCAGTCAGCAGAGAGCAAGCGGGCAAGCGCGCGAGCGAGCGAGAGAGAGTTGGAGGGCGGCAGAGAGAGAGAGAGCGAGAGAAGCGAAGGAATGAAAGAGCGACCACCTGTCCGAAAACTGACAACAAAGCGAAGCGTAGGATGGCAGCAGAAAGGAGGCGAGCGAAAGAGCCAGAAAAAAGGCAAGCCAGGAAAGGAACACGAAGAAGAAGGAAGAGTGGCAGCAGCGAACAAGGGAGGTAGCGTGGAATGGAATAAGAATGGAGTGGGAATATGATTGGAGTGCACAGCACATTTGAAAGATATTTTTTAAGGTTCACCAGAAGAAAATAAAGCGCATCAATGATTTTTAAGTACTTTAATTGGAAATTCCTAATGGAGATTACAACAAAATATACATGTTTAATTTTACAACAAGTTTTTTGGCAATAACTACTATTTTAAAGCTTTCCCTAAACCTTATTTGATGTTATAAATCAATTATTATCGAATTATAGTCATTTTTAAGCTGTTTTAAAAGCTGAACAATTGTCAATTGCCTGAGATATGTAATGCACTAAGGTTTAGAAAACCTTCTTGTAATTATTATTATTTTTCCGAGTTCCTGTTTCTCAATGAGCGTGTGGTTTTTCCACCTACCCTTTGCACCCAGCTTTAGCACCCTTTTTCTCCCCCCTTTTTTGGTTCGTTTCGTGATCGCGTTTTCGCGTTTCCTTTTTACTCACCAGTTCCTTGGACGGTGCTCGGCAAATTCGCAAACGCCAGCGTCAGTAGCAGCAGTGGCAGCGACGCCGACAGCGACGCCGGCAGAGCGTACATTTTGTTAATCCAAATCCAAATCCGTGTGTTTAATGCGCGACTGCGACGTCGGCTGCGCTGCGATTGCATTGTAATCCAGTTTACCAAGTTTACCAGTTTTTTTTTGTTGTATTTCACTCACTAAGTTTTTCGAGGGATTTTCGATTAGATTCTTTAACTGATCTTGTACTATTTTTGTTGGTCAGTGTTTTTTTCAATTGTTTAAAGCTGTGCGTTTCTCCTTTACTCGTTTTTCTTATATTTTATAAATTAAAAGGAGTTCTTTGCCCGACGACGGCGACATTTTTTGTTTTTTCAAACATTAAAAAATAATTGCAAAAAAAAATAATGCTCTTTCGTTTTCTCTTTTGTATTCGAATTTGTTGTTGAAGAAGAAGAAGAATCAGGAGGAGGATCGGGGCTGAAATTCAAATTTCAAACGGACGCCACATGCGCTCGCTCTCTCGATCTCTTAGCTCCCTCTCTCTCTCTCGCACACACGCGCGTCGCACACTTGCACAAAAAAGATCCGAGGTAGACACTATTTTCGTAAAATCCGAGTTTTAACAAGATCCTTTTGAACAAAAAAATGTATACGATTTAAGCGGCATTATTTGTGGCATATTTTTGTTTCGGCGTTGTCGAGCGCCATTTCGAACATTTCCTTCAGGTGTGTTTATCCCTTTTCCTGATTTTCGTTGCACTCACTTTCAAAAAAAGAATTTGTTATTTATTGCCATTGTGTTATTTATTTTCTCTTTGTGGTTCGTTTTTCGCGATCATTTAGTCTTATTCGTTGTAGATTTTTTAATTAAACGCGTTCAAATTTTTCCGCGGCATAGAGTGAAATTATGTTTCGGCTTCAATTTCTACGTTTTTCCGCAGCACGACCGCTTCCGACGATACAATTTTTGAACATGATAAAACGATAGACGATTGGTTGCTGATAATCATCAATATATCAATATATCGATATATCGATTCATCGATATTGTCCTGATAATGTCGAAACAAAGTTTTACGTGTAGAATGTTAAAATGTAAGTAAAATGGTATGAGAGACTGTTAGTTAACATAGAAATGCTCTCGATCACAGAATTTTGCTCGTTAACAGAATTTTGCTTATGGAATTCCCCAGAATGAGAGTAACAGCTCGTTAACAGAATTTTGCGTATGGAATTCCCAATTTGAGAGCGGCTCTCTCACTAGAGACGTGAAAAAGATCAAATATTATATCGATTTATCGATATATCGATATTGTCCTGAAAATGTCAAAACAAAGTTTTACATGTAGAATGTTAAAATGTAAGTAAAATGGTATGAGAGACTGTTAGTTAACATAGAAATGGTCTCGATGTTGTTATGCCCCACCTAATACACAAACCACTCGGATATTCAAAACTAAAAGTATAAGAAGAAATCGATAACAAAAATGAAATGGTGGATAACTTTGCTGAAAAGTTTGGGAATTATTAGAAAAGGGTGAGAAACTTTGATGAAATAGTGGGAGTAGGAAATAGGAAACGGGTGCGGACTGGAAAGCCCCAATGCAGGGTTGCCAGATCTCTGATAGAGCGCCAACAGCAGCGAGGTACTGCTTCCTCGTTTTGACGAAGCAGTTCAACAGTTTTAAAGCCGTTTCTGGCGGCAAGGTGGCAGCCTCGCCGAGCGGCGGTTTTTTCGGCGCGCATTTTCGAAAAATCAGCTATCTATGGCTGATCGCGAATTATACCGATATGGGTCGAAATCGCGAGTTTCCGGCGAATCATCGGTTACTCTGACAGATAAAAAACGACCCAGAACACTGTACGCTCTGAAATATGTTTTATTTCAATCTTATTTCTTGTATTTTCCTTTTATTTCAACTAGTTTTGAGTTGGTTTCGACTTAAAAGTTAATTTCGGTTTCCTTTCCCCTTGCACGCAATTCGTTTTTAGTTTTCATTTGCCGGCCATTTCTTATCATTTTCCTGGCATTTCTGCACTTTACATTTTTTATTTGTTTTTTTTTTGTTTGTAATAATTATAATTTACTTGGCTTAATAGGATTTTCGTTTTGTTTTTATCTATGTTTTTTTTAACGTCTATTTAATTGAACTCTTAATTGAATCGTTTGACAATTTACGTGAAAAATGTATTATCTCTCGTTAAAAGCTCTGCGCGTAGCTCAAGGAAACAATAAAATAGACTCGTGGAAATCAAGGTAAATGAAAAACATTTAAAGCATTTTATGTATTACTCTCTAGGTAAATATGCATGTATATTTGTGTGTATATATGTTTCACAAAAAAAAAAGAGACTAATTACAGTGTATTGGCTTAATGAATTAAGAACCCAACAAGGAATCATAAGGCAGCATTTCTCGTGTAAAAAAAGGTTTACTTATCGCTTTTCCTTTCCTCTCATATCGTTTCACTTTTCTTTTTTTTTTGTTTTTGGTAGATCGCTCAAATGTTTTACAAATTGTTGCTAAGCTTGGTTTTTTATATATATATTTAAATGTAATTTTACTTTTTTAAAATTGTTTACACTTACATTGTTTACAAATAGGCTTACACCACTAGGCAGGAGAAAAAAAAACACAAAAAAAATTGTAATATTTCTAATATTTCCCCACTCATCGCTTCTAAATCCTTAGCTAGTCATTTAATTTAAGCGTTGACATACACATTTATGCTCTATGTATAATATATATATGATATACAATAATTCATTTGTTTCTTTACATAATCGATTTAAAGTTAAATTTCATTTACTTTCCTTAGAGGCTAGACAAAAAAATTTGCAAGTTTTCACATGGATGCATAATGCCGATTTCCAGAACCCGATCAAGTTTTGATTTTTTGATATATAGTGTGTGTGTTTATAAATTATTAAATAATTAATAAAAATAAATATGGGACATTATTGGTTGTTTTTAAATTAATATTTGTTGTGGAGCAGAAAGAATATGATTCTAACCGATCTTGTCAGGATCCTCTTCAGTACCACGACATTCTAGGTTCGTTTATCGATTTTTATCGTTTTCTTTTTAATCTTGAAGAGGCTTTCCGTGTACTTTGGACTTTGTTTTGCAGCTGAAATATATAAGGAATATGATACTATCTGATCTTGTCAGGATCCTCTTCAGTACCACGATATTCTATTTTATTTTTATCGTTTTCTTTTTAATCCTGAAGAGGCTTTCCGTGTACTTTGGACTTTGTTTTGCAGCTGAAATATATAAGGAATATGATTCTATCTGATCTTTTCAGGATCCTCTTCAGTACCACGATATTCTAGGTTCGCCTATCGATTTTTATCGTTTTCTTTTTAATCTTGAAGAGGCTCTCCGTGTGCTTTGGGCTTTGTTTTGCCTTGGAATTCTGGTCAAAATATGGTTTTAAAAGAATTTGAATATAATATGTACAGTATTTTTAAATTTTAAAATTTTAAAATGTATTTTTTTAATAAAACACAAAAACCTGTTTAAGAATCTTCATTTTGTTTATATCTATATTTTTTTGTAATTTTCTTGATCGGGTCAAAATACTGCAATTGCTCTAAAATTTCTCTCACTGCATTTAGTTTAGTTTAGTTTTTTTTCCCTATATATATATATGTATATTTCTATATACACGTACATATATATATTATTCTAAAAATTTAATAAATTTTGGCTTCGAATTCTTTTTAGCTTGCTTTTAATAGTTTTTTCTTCTTTTTTTTATTTAGTTGGATCTAACTACAGGCATTTTATAATTACGTTCATATTTAATTGAATTGATTTCGGTTTTGTTAAAAATTGTATGCAACTCGATGTTTAAAATAAACTTTTTAAGTTTCGTAGTCGGTTTTCTTGTTCTTTTTTTTTGTATTTTGTATTTTGCTTTTTTTTCGATACGCTTCGTTTATTTGATATAAGATTTTCTGTTTTTTTTTTTTTGGGTGGAGAAATCCACTTGATAAATAGCTTAAAATTTGCACTAGTTGATATATAATTTTCCGCTTCGACATTGAGTTTTATTTTTTTTATTTTTTTGCCATAAAATAATTAACGCTATAAATCACAATACGGTTTTTTGTTTTTGTTTCTTTTTTTGTTAATTTTTCTTTTTAGTTTTTAGGGTTTGCTTGTATCTACATGGGTAATAATTACTCTGATGTTGAGAAAACTATTTTTTAAGGGATTTTGTTTAATGAAATTTTAAATTTTTTTTAATTTAAAATTGATATTTTTGTGTAAAATAAAAAAAAAATAAATAAAATCAAGAACATTACAAACAAATAATTATAATTGACTCCGATTAAGATGTAAAAAATGATTAAAATATATTATTCATAACCAAAAGTTAATTTTTTTTGTTTTTTTTTAATGAATTAACCTTTTTGTTTGGAATATTTTTTGCTATTTTTTTTGGAACATTTATTGTGAATACCTTAATCGACGACGACATAGCTTTTTACTCTTGTATTTTGGCCTATTGTATCTTAAAATGTAAACAGAGAGAATATTTCCCAGTGCAAGCCTAAAAACAAGAGTTTTTTTCTTCGTTTAAATATACTATTTTCCTAAGTGAGACAAAAAAAATACGATTACACACTAGAAGTTCTTTCGATTTACGAAATTAGCATACATTTTAGGGATTACTAATGGCTCTGCTCTAATATTTATACGGTGTATGCGTATCCTTCGGTATTTCGATATTTCTCGATATTTTTCGATACATTTCGATAAACCTCTCTCGCTTAGACATGCGTGGCCAGAGGTCCTTTCTGCGTATGCCCCTTGCCATTGTTGGGCAATATAAATTGCCCCGATGGACTCTGGGCACACTGGGCGCCACTACCTACTCCACCTCCTCCGCTGACGCCGCCGCCGCCGCCTACTGCCGCTTGGGGCGTGGCCGCCAAGGTGTTGCTGCTGGCGGTTAAATTCGAACTACTGCCACTGACACTGCCCCCCGCTCCGCCACCACCGGGCATAATACCGACTCCACTGGGCGTGGAGCCACTATTTCCACTGATATTCCCAACAGGACTCGTGGTGATCACCGCTCCGCCGCTAAAGTGCCTCAAACCGCCGCTCCCATGATGGGCATGATGGCCATGCCGTGCGGCATGGTAAGGTGGCGGGGCAGGTGTGGCCGCCGGATTGGCGGTGCTCGGTGGCGGGAGCGGGGGGAGCAGAGAGGAGTTTGTCCTTAGATAGGGATTGCCATAAATGGCGCTGAAGCGGCTGTCAATGCCATTCTGTAGCAGGGGTTGACCTGGGAAAAATCACAGAAATAAAGAAAACTCTTAGGAAAATCTTCTTCTCAAAGAAAACAGTCAAGAAAACTCACCCAAAAATCCATTGGCCTGCTGGTTTTGCTGCAATTCATGTCGCTGATTACGGGGCAAACTGGCACCGCCTCCACTCGTTCCGCCAGCGCCAACTCCAGCAGCACCTCCAGCGGTGGCTCCCGCCGAGTGTGGCAAGGTGGCCGAGTTCATGCCACCATTCTTGGCCTTGCCACCCACCAACACCGATCCACCACCACCCTCCCCAGGCGGACTATAGTCCAGAGCATATTCAAAATAATGGGCATAACCATTGGCTTGGGGACTCTCCTTGTAGGCAGTCTCCTGCTGGTTCTTTAGATTCTTAATGTGACACTGCCGGTTATAGCGATCGCCGCCACCACCGCCGCCGCCGTTAAAGTCCCCCGAGAAACGCTCATCGAACTTAACGGGTCCTGCCAATGGCACACCCAAGGTGGCGCCCTTCATCTGGACATCGGGCATGGGGGATTGATTTAGATTAATGGCCAAACCATCGCCACCGGCCTCGGAGTATTCCACATCATAGGCCTTCGAGCGCAGTTCACTTTTCAGTTCGTTTAGCTTATCGCCGCCTCGCGATGCCTCTGGTATCACATCCGCTGGCATGGGCTTCTTCCGACTGCGTCGCTTTCGATAAACAATGATAATCATCACAATCATCAGGATAATGGCCACCGAAAACATGGAGCCCATGACAACCAGGAGTACTGGAATGCTGCCTGCCTCACGGACCAAAGTGATAACCAGAGAGTCACCACCATATGAATTCATTACCGTGCAATTGTAGCGTCCAAAATGCGAGGCTTTGCTATCCCGGATTATTAGGGCTGCCCGGACGCCCTCGGGCAAATGATGTTCCTCGAAAATATATATATCGGGATCGGCACTACTCATATTTATGACTTTGCCCTCAAAAGACCAAAGGATATGCTCGGCTTTGGGTATACTAAAGGCTAGGCAATCGATCTTGACGCGTCCTCCAACACCGCCAAACTGAACCTTGTGGGAGGTGATGATGGGCGCTCGCTTGACATAGATGGTGGCCTCGGCACCGATTTCGGGAAAGCCATTGACCACAGCCTTGCAAAAGTAACGACCAGCATTCTCGCTGGTCACCTTGAGCTTTAGCTCGGCACTGCGACCCACGATCTGGGGGGAGGAGATATACAAAAGTTAAGGCCTGTATTTTGAGGTGACTTAACTCTTAGCTCTTACCTGATCCGAGTTCTCATTGATCCATTCAATCTCCGGCTTGGGATTGCCAGCCACCTCGCAGCGCATGCTCACCGTGGCGCCCAGGTCGGCTTCCACGCTTACAGGACGTTGGCGGAAAACAGGACCAACTGTATATAAAAAAAAAGAAAATAAAGTTTAAATAGGAATCAGGATATATAGAAAAATATATAGAAAAACCTACAGCTTATGTCCAAAGTCTCGCTCTCCTCGCTTTTGCCCACCGCATTGAGCACTTCACACTTGACACTCGCCTCGTGATATTGCCTCGTTACATTGTGTATAATCTGGTGGAAAATATATATAATATAAACCCTATTATACAGTTATTTCTAGCTTAAAAAATACTCACCATTTTGGTGGTAAAATCACCCGTCATTAGCTCATCGTTGATAAACCATCGATAGCTAAGTTCATGGGGATTTGCATCGGCTTGACAGCTGAGTATAACCTCGGCTCCTTCGGGTATTTTCCCACCCGCCAAGGCACCACCCACCACTGAGACCGTGACCTTGGGTGCATACTTCACCTCCAGGAGAAGTTTCGCCGATCTGTATGTCCGATCGGCTGTATTTTGTGCCTGACACGTGAACGTGGTATTGTGATGCTCCTTTTTGGGCGCCAACTTCAAAATCGATTTGGCTGTTATCCTTCGAGAATCGGCCAGCGGCTCCTTGACATACTCAATGCCCTTGGTAAGGACATTGCCCAGGCCATCGATCCAGGTAATCTCCGCTGCCGGCTTACCGCCCACCGAAACGCATTCCAGTTCGATTTCGCGATCTTCGGTGGTAACAAGATAATCACCTTGCAGGATCTTTGGTGCCTCGGGGGGAACCAGTACCGTCAGCTTGGCAAATCTGGAACGTATGCCCTGTTCACCCTGCGGGCCAGGACCCACTTGACACTGGTACTTGGCATCATCGTCCAGCATCAGCGGGTAAATGTCCAGGGAGAAGTCACCCTCCTCATCGCTGCCCACCATCGAGTACCTTTCGAAGCCACTTAGGTTTCTGTGCTGGCCCAGGCCAAAGTCATCTTTGGTCCATTGCAGGGCACCAACTTTCTCCATCACCCGACAGGGCAGGGTGACCCTTGAACCCACCACCGCCGTTTGATCCTGTGGCTCCATGGCAAAGTGCTGGCCACCATTGTCACCGTTTTTGGGCTTGTTGTTCTCCTCGTTGGCAGAGGATCCGGCTGATGAGGAGGAACTCGAAGAGGCGTCACTGTGATGGGAATTCTGATTGGATTTGTTCTTCTTTGACTTGGCTTGGACGGCAATCGGTTGGAGGAGAATGAGGACCATCAGTAGAGTCAGGATCAGAGGCAGCACCAGTTGGCGACTGCCGCTAGTTTTCTTCATTTTCAATCAAATAGTTAAGTCGGCTGGAAGGTAGAGAAAAACGGAGGAAAATTAGATTAAAAAAATATCAAGATTCTTTTATATTTTAAATTTTAAAGTGGATTTTAATATTTTATATAAATATTTTCTATCTATATTTCCCACTTTAAGCTCTCTTTTTCAAGTTTCTGCTTAATTAAAGTAATGAAATCCGTAAAAACAGATGACATAAGAAAATAATTACAAGCGAGCATAAAAAAAAAGAGTAGAAAACTCGCTTCAATAAACCCTGGAAAGATCCCCTTTCACCTTTCACCTCTGCTTACATGGCAAACGAATGCAATAAAATCCGTTTTTGTGGGTCAAGTTTAAACCAAATGAAAGACCTGAAAATGTGTAAAAAAATATATATATATATAAAGGGGGGCTTGGGTGTGTGTGGGTGCTGTTGTCAGCTGTCTGGATTTTTGTTTAAAAAAATGAACTGTATCGTAGCAAACTGCCAGGACTTAAACTTTAGTAACTGCTAAGCGGTAAAAGCATTTTTACACATAAAATAATATTTATTTTTAAGGAAAAATATTAAATATACATCATTTTCTCAAGATTAAGTATGTATATTTCATATATTTTCTAATATTCTCTGCTTAAAAAACATTCTTTTTGGAATAAATCCTAGAATTAAAACATTTATTTCAAGAATATCTTGTGCTGGTTTTTTTTCTTCTACCATTTCCCCTCTTTTTTTAACGCTTTTTTGTGCCGACTTGTGTCGCCTATATTTTTTTTGTTGTATTTTCCGTTACGGCTTTCGTACATTTCCTCACATCCATTTTTCCATTTTCCGCGACTGAATGCAACCCACACATACATACACACACACCCACACACCCACACACTCCCATATAAACAAACAGGCCACCAGAACATATGTATGACATATGCGATAGGCGTCTTTCTGCTGCCCCCACTTTTCCACACTTTTACCCCACTTTTACCCCACTTTTACCCCACTGTTCATCCTCTCTTGTCAGTCTGAGTTTGGCCTTGGCATTTGCGGCTTTTGTTTGTTTTTTCGCAATTTCTTTTTTCTTTCTGTATTTTCTGTATTTTTTTTTTTTTTTGGTAAAGTACCTAAGAACATTTAAAGCACAAAGAAAAGCCTGTTGATGCCAGCACACCCATGAAAACTTAATTTATTTTAAATAAATAATTATTATAAAATATAATCAGTTGGTTTTTCAAGGATTTTCCTTGGTTTTAGTTTAAAGAAATCTAGTTTTAAGGCTATAAACATTTTTTAGCTGCATTGTTTTTACTTTAACCTTACAGCTAAAAGGCAATGCTAACGATTTCATTGGATTCCCGCCACCTTTTGAAGGTAAAAAATAAGAAAACAACACCTGAAAAAAGCGAAACAAGCAAACGGAAGAGGAGACGATGAAAGCTGTAAAAACGCGAAAAAAAGTAGCTGGAAAAATGGGCTTAAAACGTTAACGAAAAGCGCCGAAAGACGGCTGACCAGTGAGGATATATATACGTATATATATATATATATATATATATATTTACAGATTCGCCAGAAAAACCACCCAATCCATATCCCTGTCGCTATCGCTATCGCTGTAGCTGCGGCTATAGCCACACGGCTATTCCTTACACTCCCGGCGTATTGGTGGATTTGATACCCTTTCGGTTTGGGGTAGGGTATCTTGATTTTTAGACTTTTTAAATATATAAAATATATTATAAAATATATTTTTAGTTTCTAGCTAATTAAATAAATAAACAAAATAATTTAATAGCAAATTTTATCGTTTAATTTAAGACTTTGAAACAAGTAACCCAAAAACCCCAATCTCTACTTTAATTTTGAAAGCAATACTTTGATTTTTAGACTTTTTATATATTTAAAATATATTATATATACCTATTATATATTAATTATTTTTAGTTTCTGGGTAATTTAAAAATAATAATATAATAATTTAATAGCAATTTTTAAAATTTATTTAAAGACTTTGAAAAGAGGAACCACTTCATTAAGTTTTAAAGCAATTTCAGGCTTTTTGAAAACCTAAATCTGGTATAAAAATGTAAACCTCCATTCCATATTATTTTATATATATGTATGTATATCCTGATTTTATTTCTGTTTTCAGGATATTCAAAGGTACCCTTCAATCTGTTCTTTTCCCTTAGCTTTTGGTGCTTTTACCTTTTCTGTTGCTTGTTTACCAGCGCCATGATTTACGGCATTTGCACTTTGACTGCGACTGTGTGTTCCACTGTCCGTCCGTCTGTGCCCATGTTCGTGTCCGTTGGTCCTTGTCCGTAATGCCCATTTGCCTTCTGTGTGTGTGGGTATGTCCGGCGGCACATATAGAGCCGGAAATGCCCGGCATGCGTATGAGCCAGGTGATAGGGGAAGAAGGGGGAAAACTTTGGATAGCTCAGAGTGCTCCATGCTCCATGCTCCGTGCTCCGTGCTCGGTGCTCGCTTTGCTGGCAGCAATATGCTTGCCTAAATTATTAAAAATTATAATAAAATTTTTATGACCATAAAAGGCCACCGAACGAAAGCCGCTTTGGCAATGGAGGGGGAATCCTCGGGCCATCTAGTAGCCACTATAACCCCCTCACTTTTCCTATATACATTCTCCCACGGGGGGTTCTTTGGGTCCTTGGGCCGAAAGTTGTACAGGAAATGACTGGACATGATTTTTCGTGCACACATAACTTTTGTTTTTAGTTGCGGTAGATTCTCGTTGGATAGTAAAAACCACTTCCCCAATAGTCTTCTTACCCTTGTTTTTCCCCTCGCGCATTTTCCTGGCTTTTCTTTTGCGAGCTTTCTTTTTTTTCGGGGACTTTGCTTTTATGTACTTCCAGGCGAGACATTAAAATTACTTGCCATCCTGCTCTGTCACTTGGTTTTTATTGTCCTTAAGATCATGAATTACTATAATCACTACGATTGTCCAGAGTTATGTGAGGTGGAACAACGAGTACTACGTAATAGTAAGTAATTTATGTAAAAAAAAATATAGTATATGCGAGGCTTTATTAGCTCTACGCTGGGGTAAAAAAATTGTGATATGTAATGATAAAAAGAGAAAAAATGGTTAAAAATTTTAAATTCTTAAAAAAATATAAATTAAAAAGTAAGTTCTAAATTTAAATTTAATTTAAATGGTGCCTAAAAGTATGCTATGTTACACTAAGCCGTACAATGTAAGATGTAACATTTTGTAGCATACTTTGCAGCTGCATTTCAAGTGATTTAAAAACCACATTGATATATTTTCTAAATAATTTATTTAAATTTTAAGTAGTTTCAGGAGTTTATAATTTTAATAATTTCTAAACAAAAAAATAGTTTACTTTATTCTTATTTTTTTGGGCGGTCGGTGACTGTACTTTTCGAATTTCTTTTCATTTTTTGTTGTTTTTTTTCTTATTCCCAAAATACGGGTATTAACATAAACATTTCCCGAGACCCCACCTGAAGTTCCAACTTTACTTTTCAGCTAGTTTCCTTTCGCTTGTGCGAGTAACCCATTTCCTTTTTGTGCTCTGTCTTTCCACCCTCACCCTTTCAGACATTTTTCCCTCATACCATTTCCCCCGCATTTTCCAGCATTTGCTGCGTTTTGTTTTGTTTATTGTAATTGCAGACTGTCAGCGTTGTTGTTGTTTTTGTTACTTTTAGTTGGTTTTAGTTTAGTTTTTGTTGTTGCTGGAAACGCACGTGCTGAAAATGCCACCGCAGAAGGAGCTAAGAGCGAGACGGATAGTGTTGGCGAGCAAAAGAGAAGGCAAGCAAGTACACAGGGAAAAAAAAACAATATATATTTTTATTTGCTTAAATTAATAGGAAATTTAAAATTACAGGGATGATGCAGAAAGGTATGCTAACATTTACTAATGATAAATATTGCATACTTTTCGACACTTAAAAGAAAAGTAATTTCAAGTATTAAAAATAAAAATTAAGCTATATATTTATAAAAATAATAATAATTTCTTATTTAAACCAATTAAAAATGTATTATTTTTTTTTTAAATTAATAAATTATAATTTAAAACAATTAAAAATTAATTACTTTTTTTAAAGGTGTATTTTTCTTATTTTTGCTCAGTGCATAGCGGCAAGCAAGCCGGAGACGGGAAAAATTAAAAAAAAAAACACATGCCACGAAAACGCTAATGACACACACACACTAACCAACCCCCAACACACACCCACATACACACACACACACAGATACAACGCAGTGTCCTAGAGAACGAAGGGGTAAGGGAGAGGTGCGAGGTGTGCGAGGGTGTTTCCCAACATTATGTTAATTAGATCCCTCACGAAGGAATTTTCACTGGAAATATCTTTCATTCGCAGCATTTGAGTAAACAAAAGTTGTGCCTTCTTCCTTTCGGAAAACTACGCCGCACATACACACACACATGCAGTGTTCTCTTTTTGGATTGTCATGTGTTTATTATTATCATTATCCTTTTTTTTGTACCCTTTTTCTGTTAAGAGAAATTTTTCTTTTTAAACAAAGGAAACAACTTGAAAATTGAGTGAGACAAACATAAAAAATGCTATTTGAATTGTTAACAGGAGTTTTTCAAAATGTAAAGAAACTAAATTAAAGTATATAAAAATTTTTAAATAATTTAATAAATATTTAACATCAGTTACCAGTCAAAGGCTTTTCTTTTTTCCCAGAAAAACCTAATCAAATTGATGTTGCTCAGCTGCTAATTCTTCTTTCTCTTTGACGCTCATCAGTGGCAGCAGCCATAAATTAGTCCAAGGGCGTGTGAGCGTATGGGCGTGGGTGTGGCCAGGCCAATAAATTCATCAATTTTTTCGGGGATGCCAAAGAAAAATACAAATAAGCAAGAAAAACATGAAGAAGCTTTGAGCCAAAAGTTTTAGCGCCGCCTTCGCACTTCCAAAAGACAGGGGTTGGGCCACGCCTCCAAGGTCGAAGTCCCTTTGCCTCCCCCTCCCCTCCCCCCTTTTTGGACCACTCCAGCCGAAGCCTTTTAATTGAATATTAATAACAAAATCCTGCATATTAAACAGAGGCTGGCAACAAAGCAACTTCAACATCAGGAACACAAGCGGCCGCAGAATGGACGAGGACCTTTTGTTAATATATGCACACATCTGTATAGCTCTACACTGAGAGAAAATATTATAACAAATAGAAGAAATGCTAAATTAAAATATGGAAATTAATATATTCTTCGGATTTTAATGAGTAAAATGAAAACATAAATAAAAAACTAGCACCATCTTAGATTATTTCTTTCCCTATTTCTCACCCTTACTTCTCTCAGTGTATATGTTGTGTTTGGTGTAACCTCTGTATTGTGCCACGTTCCATATCCTGGCCTGCGCTCCTGACGATGTCAAATGTTAATGCAATCAAATTGGAACCTCATTCAGTTCAAAGGCGAGGAGTGCGAATAAGACAGGACGCGGCCAGGGGCAGTGGCAGTGTGGGGCGGGATTAAGGGGATTGAGGGGAGCCAGCACTAAATTCAATTATGCATGTAGCAAGGGAGGGTAGTTGGGGGGATCTAGAGCAGATTAAGACCAAGCTGGAACGTGTCCTTCTTTTATTCTATTTTTTTGTTTGTTTGCGGAAACCCTTAAAGTTCAAATTAAAGTTATAGAAAAAATTCACACACAAAAAAAGAAATAAAATAAATCATTACGTAAATCAAATTTATTTAAGCTATGGAACAGTTATTTTAACAAAATATTTCCTTAATTTTATAACTACATCTTAGTTTATTTAATTTCAAAAGGAAAGAAGGACATGTCTAGATCGCTTGATCATACCTAAGCTCATCTCTGTTCCGCATAAAATTCTTTCCTAAATTCCGACCCTTCAAAAGCCCCCCTTTTGACCCAGCTCATCACCTCTCTCACTCTCCTCTCCCCCTCTCTCCTCTATTGGCCCCTTTTGGCCAACGGCGCGCAATTAAATCGATATTACGCGAGCCTGAGCCTGAAGCCTGCCTAATTGCGGATGACACGAAATTGTTTGCGCTATAACAATAAAGCAAAGCTCCCACCCAAAACACACCCTCTCCAGCTCATGGCAGCCTCACCACCTCCTTTTGGCACCTCTAATACACAAGAGGTGGTGGTCAGTGGCGTTGTCACAAGGGGGGATGAGGTTTTTACTACGGAATAGGTTTAGTAATTAGTTCCAAATTCTAATAGAGGATGAAAAATTCAATGATATTTTTAACATATAATAATTTCCCCAATAAACTTTGCACCCCACCCCCAAGACTACGCCACTGTCATGTCTCTAAGCACTCCATCTCTCTCACACTCTCCCACTCCTATTGGTTGTTGGCCTTTCTTGACCCTTGGAGTAAGTGCTGCACAATATTGACACTAGATGGCGCTGCCAAATGATTGAGCGCTGTGAATTTCTAATTGGAAATTGATTTAATCGGAATCCGTTGAATGCCGCGCGAATGAAGGAGTTAACTCTGTAATTAACTCCAGGGGAAATATTTCATTACTTTGCCATCTGCCACCGGGCCAGCTTTTGTTGTTTGGCCCAAAGATTTAAGAGGTGAATTATTATAATTTATTCAAGGGCTTTTTCGAATGCTTTACGCACAAACAGAAAAGTAGAATAATTAAAATTAAATAATAATGAAATAATAATAATTTGTATCTTAAATATATATTATAAATCAATTTTATTAGATTAACTAATGTTTGACTTACGTAGTAGAGCTTTTTTAAGAAATATTTTACACTTGACTTTAGGTGGGGCTTCTTAATTTATCTTTAGCTTACCTGAAAAAAATAGAAAGAAATTATTTAAAATGATGTTTAAGTATTTATGTTTATTCGGATGTCTTTAATTTACGTTTAAAAAGTTAAAATAAATATTTTTAAATACCTTTAATTCACACTCACTATTTTCCATTGTGTATCGCCCGCCTTTCTCACCCCAAAAAAAAAGGAGACTTTACCAAAAGGGTCGACGTCTCCTGGGCGATTTACCAAAAGGCTCACACAAAATGATTTTAAATTCCCCAAATGAGCTTAGGTACGAATTTCTAAAAAAAAAAACAACAACAACAGAATGGAAAACAATTTAAAGCGTTTAAGTAAAGTGTACTAGAAGAAAGAGACAGAAAAAAAAGAGAATGAAACACACAATGCAATATGTGTGCGTGTCCATTCATGTGCAACAAGGCAGGCGCTTGCCATCAGGGAAATTCTGGGTGCTCCTTCTTATTGTATTTTTTCCTTGAGCCTTTCCTTGCCTCCTCCCCATTTTTGTTATTGTTGCAAGGAGAGAGATACATAGTAGTGTACTAGCAGGCCTTCTTCCGCCTTCTGCTGTATTATAAACAATTTCTTTTTTAAAACACATACACAACGGATATACCAGATGCACACACTCAAAAGGACTCAGACATGGGCACAAAGTGCTGCAACTTTTACATGGGAATGCCAGCAACTGCCAGCGACTATCGAATGAATCATTTACGGAGTAATGCATATGGTCACACTGGCAAAATTTCATAATATTAACTATGATTTTTGAGGTTTTACATTTTAAGAGACAGACAGGAATTTTAGTACATGGTATAATTTTTTTTTTATTAAAAATATTGTAGAGTTTGATTAAATTTGATTACTTTAAACAAAAAGTGTGACCATATCATGTACTTATATTTTATTTATTTATGTTAATATATATTTTTCAAAAAAGTATACATTTTTAAATAATTATTTGAGAAATTGAATTCATTATATTTCTTTTTTCTGCCACATTTTATGCTCAGTGCATTACCAACGGAAATAAAAGAACCAAAGGTGCATGAGCCAAGTAAATGAAAACATTTTAAAGATATTATTAATGCTCTGTTGAGTGAGGATTTAAAGTAAAAAATAACATACTAAATAATATATATAAAATAATAAAAACTTAAAGTAATAAACACCTGTCTCAATAATGGTTATCTTGAAATCGTATAAGTAAAACATTGATATTTTCGAAAGCAATTTATACCGTCTATCCCTCAGTCTGTGTCTGTTTACTCGTGTTACTATTATAAAGTATTCTCAGTTGTTCTTGGCTCCCGCTTTTCCGTTCCTTCCTGTAGCTGCAAAAATGGCATTAAATTAAATAAAGACCCATATTAGGCATGCCCATGGGAGAGAGAGCAGCAGGGGTTGGGGGTCTAAAAATACAGAAGGTACACACAGGGGGCCCTAGAGAGGGTCAGGTGGAGTTGAGCGAGGTTACGCCCCTCGGTTAAGGTGGAATAGTAGTCGTAGTCTCTCTCCTATGCTATATGCCATGGATCAATAATGGGCACAAAGTTCCCTAGCCAGTAGCAACAAATAAAAAAAAAAGGGTTAGGTTAAACGAAATAGGAGGGAGGGATTTTCTAATGCCTTTCTGCACACGAAGAAATCTACTATTCACTAAAAATTTAATAAATAAATATAATATAAATGCTAACTGTGGATTATATATTTTTCTTTGACAAAAAATAAATAAAAAAATTCTAAATAATAAACGAGGTAGCTAAATTAATATAAAAAAATAATATTAGTGTGGCCTAAGCAACATATAAAGCAATAAGTGTTACCATGGTAACCTATTAATTATTTTTTGTTTGCTTAATAGTATTCTTATAAAAGTTAAAGGAGTTTGTAAATAGAAAATGTAGGCATTAGAAACCAGTTTAATTTATTAAGAGAACCTTTAAACCTATTTAATTCACTGAAATAAATTCCTAACCTATTTTATTTTGCTGTGTAGAAAGCAGCGTCTGAGGGGTGTGGTATGTGTTGGTTGCTATTATTGCTGTTGCAGTACAGTTAAGTCAATTTTAGCAGCAGCAATAACAACAATAAATGGCAACAATGTGCACTAAATTGTGCAAAACTTCGTTGCGTTTTCTGTTTCTGTGTGTTTCGGTTTTTGTTTTAGCTTTTGTTTTGCTTAGTTTCGATTTCCCCCCGTTGCCACCCTCCGTGTTTGTCCTGTCATCAATTAGGACATGCATTTGGTTTCTGTATTTTTCTTTATTTTTTTGTTGTTTATTTTTGTTGCTTTTCGAAATGATTTGGTGCAGAGTTGAATAACAACAGAGAAAATGTTGCATACATTTTGGCGCCCTGCGGTTGGAAAAACAAAAAAAGGAAACAGGGAAAGCAAATCAACGATTAAAATTGGGAAAACAGAGAAAGTAAAGGTAAGAAACAGAATATTGTTTAAGTTGTTTTATTTAATTTAAAACAAAATTAAAGAATTTTGAAGAAGTTTTAATGGGGAAAAAAATAAAAATATTAAATCTTAAAATGTTTTTAATTATTGATTTGTTAGTTTTTATAATGATTTTAGTCTTTTTCTATTATATTTTATAAGAAATATTACTTGTATTTCTTTGTTTATGTTTTTTATAATTAATCAAGAGTAATAAATATAATAAATCAACTTTTTTTTTGTTCTCAATAACTTATTGATTAGTTATCTAGTCGATTCGCTCTTTCAATCAGTTTCAAAATGCATTTTATCCTTGCAAGCAGCAGGGCAAGGACACTATGTTGGGTGTTTTTTCGTCCTTTTTGGGTGCAATAAATATTAAAAAAGAGAAAGGGACTGACATGTATGCACAGTAGGAAATTTTCCATTACTAAATATTAAATTTCCTTAAATATTTCACTTGATGCTAACCGTGTTTAGGCCTTTTTTTTGGGGCTTACAAAATTCTATAGATCTCCTTCTAAGTCTATATAGATATAGTAGCTAGATATTGATTGTACTTAAGGACATCATAAAATATTCTTTTGAGTGTATTCTCCACATGTACATCTTTGCTGGGTGGGGTCTTATGCAAATGTCGCGCAGCTTTATTGCAAAAAAAAAAAAGAAAAAAAGAATCGCGAAGAAAACAAAAGAAACTGAGCCACGAAAAAAATGAAAGAGAATGGTGCACTTGAAAAGCGGCCAAATCGATGTCAGCAGCAGCAAAGGAAAACCGAGGGAAAACCGAGGAAAACACAAAATCAGCGGGATAAAGGCGATATATAAAAGGACGAAAATCTCGCTAGCAGTTATCGCAGTCTCAGTCGCCGTCTCCTTGGCAGCTTTTGAATGGTTCGCTGAAACTAAATGGGGAAAGAACTCGCTCTCAGGCAGGGATATGGGCCAAAGCCTGGAAAAGGAAGTTAAACCGAGTCCAAGAATGCGACTTAGATTGATGAAGAGCCAGGGAAAGCACAAAGATCTTTGTCCTTCTCGGTGGATATATGTGTGGCTGGAAAATCCTGCAGCTTATTGTTTAACGAGGTCAACGAAAGGGACACATGGAGATCATCATAGTGAGTGTAAAAGAAAAGTGAAAACTAAAAATGAAAAGCTTTGATTTGACAGTTCTTTGTTGGTCAATATTATTTTGTATTATTTTTTATTTGTTTATTATTATTTATTTTAATTAAAATTTCAAAGTTTTCGTTTGTTAATAATTTTTTAAATATTTTCCCTAGTTTTATTTAGGTTCAAAAATATATCAAAAATGTTCAGAGAAGGTCTTTCTTCAATTTTAAATTCTGTGAGGGGTGTGTGTGTAGTGTAGTGTTGCCGTCAACGGTAATTGCGGCAATTAAGGACCCGCTCTTCTGTGGATGTCCTTGCCAGCTCGGCCTCCTCTCCTCTCTCTCTCATTCTTCATGCCATTCCGTTTGTTCTATAAATGTTTTAAACATTTTAATTAGTTTTAATAAACGGCCGGGGGCGAGGAACAACGTGGAAAACTGTTTGAAGTGGCGCCCCGACTTCGTCAACAGTTTCGTGTCAGGTGCAGAGGCTTCAGAGGGAACCACCGACCCTCCTCCCTCATACACACTCACTCACGAGGGGCTTGACAATGAATTTTCGTGAAAAGGTCGTCGCCCACTTTTTCCATAGTTCTCGTTTTTCTCTTTCTCCTTATTTCCTTCCGTTTTGTTTGTTTCTTTTGTGAGAGCTTTTCCAGCTGCCGCTGGTCCGCTAAATGGTCTGAATTTTTCACAGTCAAAGCCCACTTAATAGTGATACTTTAAGAGTCATTAGAAAATGATGTTTCTATTGGGAAATTTAATATATTTATATCAGTTTTGAAAATTTAAATTAATATTTGAATTTAAAAAAATGTTTGTTTAGTTAGGTCTGATATTTTCTATTTGATAAATAAATAAATATATAAAAGTAATATTTGGGCCTTCGAACCGGATATTTATTATAATCTGTGATCTTATAAATTACATTAATTCCTGATAAATAAATTGTAGTAACCTTAACTGTGGGTCATTGCGTATGCGTAGTGTTTAGTAGGAGGCTCTGCGTTAACCGCCACCTGAAGCAAACCCCCACCCACCCATTTTTCAACCCTCTTGGCATGGTCTCGGTTTTTGGTTTTCGGTCCTGTTTTCTGGTCGCTGCGGTCGCTGTTAAATTTCCGCCTCTGAACTTTAGTTTAGTTCGGCAGGTTCCACTTTTGCGTGTTGCGTGTTGCCAGTGCATTGTTTTTATGCACTCCCCCATGGCACACTCAAAAAAAGGGTATCTAATTAATTTTATTAAAAGTTATAACGAAAATAAAGTTTTAAAACAGGCACAGAAATTTGAAATTAACTTTTAAAAATTGCAATTAAAATATTTGAAGTTTAAGGTTACCGAAAATGAGATTTTGAACTCTCCCTTTTCCCTCAGTGTATTTTCATTTCCACGTTTTGTGATTGGGTCTTGTGGCCAAGCACTAAATAAGTTGACAAGACTGCGGTTCCTGGACATATTTCTGGTTTGGGTTAAGGGCGTCGCAGCGGGGTCAAAGGGGGTTGAAAGGTCGCAAAACCTCAAAACGCTTGAAATTCGCAAATTTAACAATTTGGAAAAGGTTTCGGTAGGAAGGAGGTTTTTGGGTTCAATTGAGAACTGAGAGTGGGCGGTTTTGTGGCTTAAATCAAAGTCGAAAGGGGTTAAGGACATTTCAGAGGCTTCAAAATATATGGCTTTATTTCTTAAAAATACTTTAAGCTACCTTCTAGAGTGAGAATTTAATTTACATATTTTAATTAATTTAATTTTAATTAATAATAAATAAAATGTTTCCATAGAAAATATATTTTATATTTGAATTTTCAGTATTTAATAGCTCCTTTATTTCCTTTAATTTAAATAGACTTTTTGATCTTTGGTAACATTTTTCTTTGGCTTTAACATTGAATGTGCGTAGACTTTAATGTTTTCTTATATATTTTTTTTACTTCTCCTTCTCCTCCACCTCCCATTGGCCCCTATTTTTATGGCCTTTAGTTTTGCCCTGCTCCTCCTTCTTGGCAAACAAGAAGAAAATTGCGGCTCTCTGATTTCCGCGTTGGGGACCCGGAAAAGTTGCAGATAAGAAGCCCAAGCAAAAGCCCAAGAAGTACAAAAATATAAAAAATACAAGAGCAGAAAAAAAATCCCGGCTGAGGAATAAATATAACGAAAATATACAAGAAATGCTAAATAAATAAATAAATAATGCAAAATAACGATAAAAAATATACCATCCAACAGGCCCTCTTACTTTTTTCCCCAAAAAAATACAGAAAAAAAAACCGTTGACAGAAAATGGCGGTCGCGACAGGAAGACGATTTGCAGCCATTTGTCATGTTTAGGGGGGTGGGACCAGAGGGGGATGCAGGATGCAGGGGTGGGCCAGAGGGGTCCAACGGAAACCGGGAAGGGAGCGGCATGGCGGAGGCTGGCACGGAAGTACTGGCAAAAAAATAAAATATATTGGAAGGGAGCAAGGGAAATCGTTTGTTGTTGTTTGGTTTCATTTCTCGCTGTTGTCGAATTGAACAGGGCCAAGGCGGGTAGAGGGGGCTGGGGAGGTGGAGAGCGGGGTAGCAGCATATCCGCAAGGAGCTGCGAAGGCCGTGTGTATGGGGAGTGTTAAAATATATAAGCAGTAAATAAGCTTAAAAGCCGCGTGGGCGGCTACAGCTTTAGCTCGTTCAGCTACAGTGGAAACTGCCTAAAGAGGCATTGCAATTTTACAAAAATGTACAGAATATTACTAATTAATTTCTTTTTAATTAAATTTAATTTTTAATATAATAAAAGCTTTAAATGATAAAGAATTAAAACATTTATTTAGTGTTCTCTTTTTAAATATTTTTTAAAATTAATTAAAAAATTAAATTTAAACTAAAAAAATAAATTTTTTTAATAAAATACATTTAAAAAAATATATATTTTTAAAATTTAATTTTAATTAATTTTTTTTTCTTTGAATTAATTTTTAAAATAATTTTTTATTCACATTTTCTGTCTCTTTTTTAAGAGTCCCCACTGTACTTATTGTTTGACTGTTCTGGGAAATTTATGCGTCTTGATTCTTTCAACACACACACATCCCTTTTTCCCAGTATACACTTTACATTTCAAACTGTTGGCAATTGCAGTACAACAGCAACAACAAAAATAAAATAAATGTAAAAAAAAAGAAAAATTGGTACTTTTTTCCATGTTGTAAATTTCATTTTTAAAGTCGCAGCAACGCGAAAAGTTTTGGCAGCCTCGATAGACTGCAGGAAAAGAAATTCACTGCCCCCTATTGGTCCTGCCACGCCCCTTTTGGTACTTTTTGGGCTCCATTCCCTGCCTCCCAGACTCCCCTCACTCTCCTAACCCCTTGATTTTTTTATGGGTTTTTTTTCGCTTCCTTCTGTTTGCTCAAAAAATTCAGTTTGACTTTTGTTTGAGTGTAGGTTTGAATGGCTGCACAGAGAACAATTTTAAGTTAAAGAAAATAGAGTATATAAATATTAATTTAATTTTTAAAATATATAAATTTATTTTAGAAAATAATTTAAATTAAGGGAATTCAACGTCAACAAAAATGGGTTATTTTCAAAAGGAAATTAAAAAGTATTGGCGTAAAAAAAATTCCCTGAACAATGAAATATTTTTTATAGGCTTTAAAAAATATATATAAAAATCCTTAAAGGATCAGGATTATTCAGCATATACTCTTGATTTTCAAACAAAATTTATTTACTTAAAAAAATATACATTTCTTTCTTGTGTGAAAGTGTTTTCACTTTTCTTTTTAAGTTCTTCACTAATTTGTGGAATATTTTGTATTATAATTTAAAGAATTAAAATTAGATAAAATTAAAAAATTAAGTTTTCTTTTAGTGTAGTATGTGTATGTGTGTGTGTGTGTGCATTCGAAATTTGTTTCAACAATTTATTCAAATTGAGTTTCGCCGACTGCCGGCCATAACTCAAAGCGAAGTTTTCTGAGCCTTCGAAATAAATATTTCTCGCTTTGGTCCTTTCACTTTCACTTCCCCCGAAAATTTTCCCCCACCCTTCCCCCCCTTTTCCTGCTTCCCTGATTTGCCGGCTTCATTTCTCCAGTTTTTTCTCAAGCTCTAAGCAGGTGTTGATGGCTCCATTTTGATGGAGCAGCAGCTAAGCGGAAGCCACAAAAGTGCGTGAGTCATAAAAATAAATTCTAGGGCCAGTTCCAGGAAAACCAAAGGAAAAGCCAACAAAAAAAAAAACAAAATAAATAAACAAAAGAGAGAGAGAGAGAAAAGAAGAAATGGGGCAACAAAAGGGAAAGTTTGAGAGGAACTTTGAATTATTCGCTTTTGGCAGTCAATCAGTGGGGGAGTTTAGGGGGAGGTGGGAAGTTTGGCTAAAAGAAAAGTTTGTCTTGGCTTGGCTTAAAGGAAAATTAATTGGGATAGATCAGGGACGAAGCTGAAGCTTTAACTAGATTGATTGAAACGGCAACTGCGTTAAATAATTGATTATGAAATAAAAATCTCGAATAAGTTTACATATGAAATATTTATGGAAAAAGGAAATAAGCTTATGGATATATTAAAGAGTAAATTTGGTTTTATAAATAACAAAATTTACAAAAAAAAAAAAAAATAGAATATATTATAGCTTTTGAATTTTCTCTTTGCGGGCATTTTTCTTTTATGAAATTGTGTCTACTATCTTGCACTATTTTCCCCCCACTTTTCCAGCATAAAATTTCCTTTATTTTCAGCTCTCTTGAATTTTGAATCCAGCCCCATTTGTCATAAGAACTCGCATGAAGCCAGAATCCTGGAAAACTAGCCATTAACCACTGAGGAAAATAATAATCTCTTTAAGTTTTCTTAAAATAAACACATACAAAAAAATATATTTTTTAGGTTTTATTTTAAGAAATTAACAAATAAATCATTTAAACTTGAAGCTTTTGTATGTGCTTTAATTTTATTTTTTAGGTTAGTGGTTTTTTTTCGAGTGTTTTCCAGCTGAGATCCAAAGCTTGAAGTTGCATTCGGAAGCTGAGAAACCTGGGCTGGGCGGACACGTCCTGGGCTCAGCTGCGGATAGCGATTCCTTCCCCATCACGTGCAGGTTAAGCAGTCTGCCGAGATGCTAGAGGCGGGTTAAGAGGGGCGGGCCATAAGACGTGGCCAAGACTACCACGGAACACAAAGGAAAATTCCTCGGCGCTACACATTTTCTCGGTTTTTTTCTTTTTTTTTTTTACTTTTTTCCCCTTCTGCTGTAAACGTATCAATGCGATTTATGCAGAAATTCCAAAACCTACAACATTCTTTCCCTGCATAAGTCGCTGCAGCAAAATGTCGCGATAAAAATAAAGAGAAACCAAGTCGAAAAAATGAATATATAAAATTTCTAGTACAAAAAATGGGACCAAGTAGAAAAATTCAACAAGAAACAGGGCTGGGAATACCCTTGATATAGACTAACATATAATTTACTATTTTTTAATAAATAGTTAAGAGTTTATTAAAGGAATATTAATTATAGAGAATTTTTAGCTTAGGAATTTGCAGAGATAAGTACTATCGATAAAATAGTATACGATAGTTGTGTTAGAGGGAAAAGGAAAAATATCTGTGAATAAGTATCCATAAAAATATAGATAATTTTAATCGAAAGTCCATATATTAATGGATATTTCTATTTTGAAATATTTCTGTATATAAAGCAATATTCTGTTTGATTAATATCGAAAAATATCGTTTTTAAGATTAAAATATTTATAAATATTATCGAAAATATTAATAAAAATGTTACATGCTTTTTCTATCTTATTTCTGAAATATAAGATAGAAAACGCATGCATTTTTTCAATGTTTTCGATAATATCGATAAATATTTTAATCTTAAAAACGATATTTTTCGATATTTTAGTTTATAGTTTTAGCAAATTTAATATATTCTCTACAAGAGTATTTCTGGTAGAGACAAAATCAGCCAAGAAAATAAATTGGCAGCTACCTTTGGCATGCCTAGCCTTTTTCCCCGCGCCCCTTTTGACCCATTTTCTTCGCCCTCCCCCTGACCCAGCCCAACCCACAGCTATTTTCAACCTCTGGTGTTGCATATTTTAGGGGGAAAAAAAGCGGCGTCTGGAAGAAAGAGAAAAATCTGCGACAATTTTGTCTCATTGTCGCTTGTCTCTTTGCAGAGCCACAGAAATTCTTGGCAACACACGACTCTCTGTTTTTCTTTTATTTATTTTTTTTCCTTTTTGTAAGGCAACAACAAACAAAAATTGTTGACAATTGCCATTAATCAAAGGCAACAAAATATTCGAGGCGTGATTAAACAAGGGAAACATTTCTCGAATAGCTCCACGACGGAGCTATAAAAAAAAGGAAAATATACGAAAAACGGCAACTAGAAATCAGGCCAGAAAAGCCAAAAGGCAAAACCATTCTCCATTCCAAATTGGGCAGAAAACAATTTTGAATAATTATGACAATTTGAAAAGTTTTCGATTCATGTTGACTTTGGGCAATTGAAGGGAAAAGGAAATGGAAAAGGCCCAATGCCTGGGACACAACGTTCCTCAACAATTAATCACTTAATTTATTGAATAAACCCAAACAGAAGTGCTGAAGTAAATAATTTTGACTTGGGGCGATGTGAGACAGAGATGGGAAATTGGAAAAGAAAATTGGGAAAATATTCTTTACTGTCTTTAAATAAGAAAAAAAAAAAAATAAACAAAAATTAGGAAAAGTATAAAGAATATTTCAAGGACTTAAATTTAAATTTATTTAAATAGTTATTATTTAAATCGTTTAAAAGGAATATATTTTTAAAATATTTTTTAAACGAAATGACTTAATTTAAATATAAACAAATGAGGCACTTAAAATAATTTATTATTTAGTTTCTGGTTGATATGTAAGCTATGATTGGGTTCAATATATATTTTATTTATATATTTATTGAAAAATTTATATTTAAATAAATTCCAAACTATTTTACTCAAAATTGTTTAATTTATTATTTATTTTCTGTGAAAAAGTTTACTTTAGAACTTCCCCGGCGGCACATTTACCCAAGAAAGTGAACTCCATTTGGCATTTGGGGCAGCTTATGGAAAATATTTCTGTGGCCGCTGGGCTTGAAAATGAATTTCCGATTATTATTTGGCCATGGCTATTGGCAAATTAATTAATTGCGAGGCAAAGAAAATCGGAATGAGCCCTAACAAAAATCGAAATTGCTTATAAATTATTTATGGGCTGAGGAAAACAGCTAGAACTCGAGAGAGAGAGACAAGAAATTTTTGTACAAAATGGCCGACAAAAGGGCATGCGTGTTTGGTTTTTGTCTCTTTTTTTTGTTGTTTTGACAATCAATTTGGATTTGGATTTCGATTTTCGATTTGTTTACTGTTTGCTTAAGGGCCACCGATTATAATCAATTGACACGCCTACTTAATTAAATGGCCCTAATAGCCCATCGAATGGGCTAGGGTTTGAATCAGTTTAGGAATCCGATTTCCTGAGTAATATCTATTTCTGATCGGTTCTTAGGCTTACCCGCAGTAACGGACACTCTGTTGCCTTCCATCTTGACCGCGGAAAAGTGCAAATTTAATGGAATTGTGCCAGTTATAATAATAATCATGCAAAATCACCAAGAATCTCAGGAATCAAAGAAGTTAATCAGCTATGAATCTCAATCTGTGCGCCCCTCCCCTCGTGTTCACCTGTCAGGTGTGAATCTTAATCCTTCTGGAAGACCCCCGAAACCCCAAAAAAGTGAAAATTCTTATCATAATTGTGTAAAAACACCAAGAATCTCTAGAATCGAAGGAATTAATCATCGATGAATCCCAGCCAAGTCTGCTGTGTGAAAATAGAAGACAACAGAGTGTTTTTTACTGCGGGTAAGTCCCAAACAAAATATTTATTCTATGTAAATAAAGCAGCCTTAGCATCGTTCGGGCTTAGAAAACTTGTCTTAAAACATAAAAGAAAGCTATATCTAAATATAAAATTATATTTATACATAAATGCATTTAGCTTCTTGTCTTTGTATTGATATATTTAACTTGAA
Organism: Drosophila bocki; assembly: GCA_008042715.1. Lineage (NCBI taxonomy): Eukaryota > Metazoa > Arthropoda > Insecta > Diptera > Drosophilidae > Drosophila > Drosophila bocki. The sequence continues at coordinate 153,766 of VNJY01003915.1, forward strand.
GCACTCTTTGGAATTTATTACATATTCAAGTTTTTTATTTGAATTTACCATTTCTTTTATGATTTCTCCCAAAACTCTTTTTAATTTTTTGTTCCTTGACTGAGGTTTTCTGTGGATTTTTCCTAGTCAATAGCTCGGCTTTTCCCCCCAACCTAACCATTTTTCTCTATTTTCCTCGTATCCCTTTACCGGGCTTTTGTTTTACTCTACTTCTTCTTGTTATTATTTGCGGTTTGCTGGGCAAAAAACTTTTTTTCCAAGCTCTTTCTCTTGGCTTATAGTTCGTCTCTCTCTTTTCTACCTACGTTTCACCTGTAATTTTTGCAACTTTCAATTAGGAAGGTATTAAGCCAGAAAGTGCTTCATTGGGAAGTGGCCCAGGGGGGGGGGNGGGGGGGGGCCCGGGGGGGGGGGGGGGTGGTGGTGGTGAAAGAAAGGGGTGGCCTTGCCAAATGAAAAGCTGTCGCAGAAAAAAATATATAAACTAGGAGACAAACCCAAAACAAGAAATGCTTGAAAAAATGCAACAGAACACTGTTAAATAAAATATGCTTATAAGTTTTAGAAGTACATTTAAATATAAATAAAGAAAGAATAGGTTTTCCTACTGATTCTATTTAATTTTTATTTGGTTTTATATTTTTACTCTAGTTATTTAATAATTATAAGGAGATGTGTTATTTTTTAAGGTCATATTATTTTTTATTCAATTTTAACAAAGAAAAATATGTGGAAAATTATTTATTTTTGCTTAATGAATTTATTATTATTTATTTATTATTTAATTGATTTAATTTTTATTTCCAGTGCAGCTAAAATATTTTCTACTCGAAATGAATTTGACTGGAGATGAAAAATATGCAAAAATGAAAAAGTCGACGAGTAAAAAAATAGAAACAACAAGGGGGCTTGTGGATTTTTGGTTTATACTTATATTCTATCGCCAGTTGTTATAGTTTGTTCTCATGCTTTACTTTTGTTTCCTTCTTTTTTTTTGCGGTGGGCGTGGCAGGTTTTTAATTAAAAATGAATTCACCTCATGCTGCATCTGTCTGTCTTGGAAATAAAATAGAAAAGGCAGGCAGGCAGGCACAAATGTACAAAAAATACATATTTTGTATATATTTTATATTATTTTTAAACTCCCCCGTGACATTTACTTAATTACCAAAGTATCGAAATATACTCACTTATTTAATTAATACACACACACACACAAGACGAGCAAGTCAAAAGCACTCGAAATCTCTGTTTTTCAACTCACCTGCAAAAAAAAAGGGAGAGAAAAGAAAGGTAAACAGATATGGCAAATGGAAATCCATGGTTTTTGTTAGCATTTTTTTTTCAAATTTTATTTGCTAATTTCTATTTTATTTTCGTATTTATTTTTGTTATTGCTTTTTGCTGTTGTCTCAACAAAAATAACAATACACAACAGACACGGGTACAACAACATCAAAGTAATTGACAAACTGCAATTAAAACAACAACAACGAGCGTGAGATGGGTAAACGAAAAATTGATTTAATTTGCATTTCTCGCCAATAGAAAAGGCACAAAAAGGTGAATGGAAACACCAGCAACCAAATTGTATAAACATAAAAAATTTGGCAAAAAGAATTAAAATATATATACATTTAAAAATAAATGTATAAAATAACTGATAATTACTAGGAAATATTTTGGTAAAAGAATCATAGGTAAAAATATTTTTTTTTAATTCAATTTAGCAGGAAAACAATAAAAGAATGTTTAAAAAAATATTAATGGCTAACTTTTTAAAAGAAAATTAGGTAAGCTCTTAATTTAAAGTGATAATTTGTTTAATAAAAAATAGCTAAATATGAAGAAATATTTTTATAAAGCAAAAATAAACTTTATCTAAAAACAATATATGTTTAAAAAATATTAAATTTTAAAAGAAAAACATTACAAAAATTGTTTTTAAAAAATCCTTACTAAAATTTTTAAAAGAAAATATGAAAAACTCCTATTTGAAGTTGAGAATTTAAATTATTTTTCCTATAGCCCAATTATTTCATATTCTGGCGCTATGAGAACCTTTCGAAATTGGTTGGATTTTTGGGCCTCGGGTAGGGGGGAGATGGGAGTGGGAAGTAGGTAGGTGGGAGGTGCCTTGTGGGATGTGGGCTCTGCGTGGGCGTGTCGTGTCTGATTTGACCTCGTTGTGTGCGGGCAAAGTTAGCGGCAATAAGCGAAAAACTGATTACACTGCCGGCGGCAGTAACAGCAATTGAAATTGATAGACGCTGCCGGCGGAGGGTGGCAGAGGGGGAAAGGTGGGTGGATTGTGCGGAGGAAGAGAGGGGTGGGGTTGTGGGTGTGTGGGTGTGATATGAGACTGATGCCACAAAACGCTGGAAAACTGTTCAATTTTGCGGCAGAAATACATTTGCCTGGAAGTTGAAGTGTGTTTTCATTTGCCTCTTTTTTTTTGCTGTACAGATTAAATACATACTTTTTTATAGAAGGATTATATATATTGTATAATATATATATAACTAATTTAATTTACATCGATTCGTATATCTGCTATAATAATAATTGTTAACACTTAAAATCATAATTCGATTACTGAACGATTTATATCGATTACAGTGATTTTAGGTATATTCCAAAGATTTTTTAAGTACGTAAAACTTTAATTTTATTCAGCTTTATTAAACAGATTTATCCTCTTCTTGTTGGAGCTTTATTGATCGCACCTCTCCGATCATGCATGGTCGATAATTATCGATATTTACCTTAGATAGTTTCTTAGTGTTAACTTATGTTTATTATTATATATTATTTACACCTGAACACTTTAAAACATAAGTTACTTGTATAAGTAAGTGCTTAAGCTGGTCTTTGTACAAAGCGCCTATCGATTTTCATGGCCCTTCGATTATCCGATAACCAAACGCTTCTAATTACTGCAAAATTCAATAGTCGCATTCATGATTTAAGTGTTCATTTTGGCTTTAGTGCTTTAATTGCCCAATGATTCATACATAAACTTTCACTAATGCCCAACACATTAACAACTCACTGGCACATATGCACGAAATATATATACATATATATATGTATAAGGTATGTAGGTAGAAATATATTATATTCCTATACGCGTGTGTCAATTATTACACGACGCCCAGGCGCATCTAATTAATAACAAAAATTTAATCGCCCAACGATAGCCGGGCATTAGACGCCCCCTTAAACGCCCACAACTTTTCCACCTGCATATACATACACATATACACATATATATATGTATAGCTACACCCCTCATAATGTTTGCTGATTATTATTATTATTGTTATTAGCGCTGTGGAAATTTATGTGCAAAAATTTATTTGCTGCGTCGGCACTCAAATGGAGCATAATTTTTCATTTAAGTCGAAATTAATATTTTTACGCCCTAATGCCAGGAACATGTTTCTCTCCCTCTCCCCGCTCTGAACTGCTCTTACTTTCCTAATTATGTCACGTGGGAGAGAAAAGCGCAAAAAAAAAACAATCTACGAAGAAGCCAAGGAAAAACGGTGATAAATATAAATGTGCCAAGAATGAATTTTGATAGCTTCGATAGATATATATATTTTTTTGTTATTTGAAAGGCATACAGGAAATGGCAACACGAAAATTGTAGCACACTTTTTAGGGCTGATTAGAGGATATTGAACAGGAAATTAACTTAAGGGGGAAATTTGAAGGCATTTCCCCGTTGTCGGTCAAGTAAATGAATTTAAGAAATGCTTAATGTACATTTAAGGTGAAATTTAGGGAATATTTTCAAAATTTCATACTATTTCCACTCATTCCTTAACATTTCTCTTGCCTGCCCATTGATTTTTCTCTTTTCCTCGGTATCTGTATGCTCATTAATAATTACAGTTTTTGGCCAAAAATAGAACAGCCTTTCACGGGGGACTCATGAAACCCAAAACTATCTATACAACATTTTCCAAAGCCTCTGACTGGCCCCCATTCCTATGTTCTGTAACTGCACTGGGGTTGTTGCTTTTCCAGCTGCAGCTGATAAGGATGTCCAAAGTCGTGACTGGGGCATCGTTAGTTTTCCATACAGCACGCTATTAAAAAGGAAAAAAAAGAAGGAAAATACCCACCAACCCAACTCCGATTTTTGCCACATTTTCAGGCCCCAACACTGCGTATACGCAATATTTCGTAGAAGGCACACTGAGACAAAGATTTAAGTTACAAAATGATTGGTTTTTTTGATAGAATATTTTGTATATCCTCTTTAAAGCTTCTTAATAACCATTAGTTTTTTTTTTTGTAATTCTTTAAAATATATAGGAATAAATAAATAAATTGGAAACCAAAAAAATTACAAAATAATAACGAAATAAATTATAAACTAATTCACATAGATCATAATTTAATGAAAAATAATAAAATCATTTATTATGTTGTTATTAAAATTAATATTACAAAACAAGTAAATAAATCATAAATACAACGACATAAGTTAAGTCAAATCAAATCATTAAGAAGATATTTTTAAAATATTAAAACAAAACTTTTCCTGTGTATCTGCCTGCCTCTCCATTCTTTTCATACGTTCCCACACTGCGTATACGCAATATTTCAGAAGAGGCACACACTCGCATACCATTCCCAAAGGGAGACTGAGGGGGGAACTTGGCCCGTTTGGTAAGCTAAAATGTTAGCGCCACTATCAGCTCTAGGCCTGGTTATCATTACCCCTCCGTTTCTACCCTCCCCCCGTTGGCAATGCGTTCTCTGTCTTGTCAAATGATTCAATGAATTTTTCACACACAAACACACGCTGATGGGCTGGGGGAATGTCCTGCAACAAGGCTAACAGGAGGAGGGAGGAAGGTGGCTTGTTGCAACCCAAGAAGAATGCAGCAGAGTGGGTTTTTCGGGCTGGTCTTATGATTGTTTCACAGGCTGACAAATAGGGCAGCAGCCAGGAGGAGCCAGGAAAATGTACATATGCCTCTCTCTGCTGGACATCCTGGGGAAATTAGGAGTTGCAAAAACCCCAAAGAGAAGGCAGAAATAAAAGCTGGGAGGGGGGAAAATGAGGAGAAGGCGTGGCTGGACAATAACCATATGCTGCCCACAAAACACTCATCGCACAGGCTATCCTCCCACTTTGATGCCTCGGGCTCTCCAAAGAAAATATTTTGTTTTCGGTCAAAGTTTTCCTGCTACTTCGATGAGTAAAAGTGCGGGCCAAGAATTAAATACATATTTTATCTTTATGCCTTAGTTGCTTTTTGTAAGATAACACATAGTATATAATAAATAACATTTCTGTGGTGTTGGAGTTTAAGATCAATTCATAAGTTTTTCCCTCCCCTGAATTTAAATAATCTTTTCAAGCGAAACAAAAGCAGCCCACACATATATTTAACCTTAAGTTTTCCAGCTTTGTCAGCTTTGATGTTGAATTTAACTTGAATCGGCCAGACAGAGAGACAGACAGACAGGCATACAAGGCACGCCCACACATCCTGCCCGCCCAAATAATCTTGTGATTAGCCAAGCTAAGCCTAGAGCAACTAAAACTAAGGCAACGGAAACTACAGCGACCTGGTACAAATCGAGGAAAATTCAATGAGGAAAAACATCAAACGAATCGTATAAATACACTAAAAGAAATAAAGTGGGAAACTAAATACTGTCAAGAAACTTTAAAGGCTTTGAGAAGCCACTCCATTAGTAGTTTGCAAACTATATTTTTTGTAGATAATATTTCGTATGCCTTTTCTTGTTTGTGTTTTTTCATAAGCAATTGTTGCGCTACAGCAACTCAACAGTCGAGAAGCGTTGGAGTGAAAATTGGGGGTGGGGAGAAATACAAAAAAAAGACGAATTTTTGTGCGCACATTTTTAAATTTTAATGCAGACGGCAGACAGCAGTAACAGGCGGAAACATCAGCAACAATGCCAACAGATATATGGTTTATGCCAGGGGCAGTTCAGGTTTATAGAAAAACATAGATTCTATTGGTTTAACTATCGATAAAAACGATATAAAAATATATATATCGTTTAAACCTCTTCAAAATGTATATAATATAGATTTTTAATAAAAACTAAAACCTAATTTCACTAAACCATATTCAATATTCGTGAATTTCGGCGCATAAACGAGATGCACAGTTGAAACATTCACAGAAATATTGATTCTATCGGTTTAACTATCGATTGAAACGATTTGAAAATTGGTCTAGATTTTAAACCTCTTCAAAATGTATATAATATAGATTTCATATTCATGAATTTTGGCGCATAAACGAGATGTACAGCTGAGCGCGAGCGGAAGAGGAAGACAGGGGCGCTGGGGCGTCGATAATACGCACTTTGTTCCCACCCTCTGGCCCCACCAGTTTTTGTAGCCTACTTTCAGGAGGCAGAGCAAAGTGAAAGAAGAAAGCCAGGCAGGGCACTGAGGAAAATAGTGGTAATAGAACTAATACTAACTAGCAAAAAATTATAAAAAAAAATTTAAAACATTTCTGTAAAAATAGAGATTTGTTTATATTTTGTAAGCTTATTTTTTGAATACTTTTTAAACCTTTTAAACCATCAAAATTATAGAATTTTTGTTTAGATTCAATTTTAAATTTATAATTTCTTATCCTATCTAACTTTTTCCCCCAGTGGCGGGGAATAAAAAATATATATAAACAAAAAATCAACATTTCGCGACATGGTACCCTGATAAAAATGACAATTGATGGGCGTACGTGGGCTCATTGGGGCATGGGCAATTGCTGAGTTATGTTTTATGACGAATGGTGTGTTTGCCGGGGGGGATGGTGGGGCTTAAGTGCTGAGGGGGTGGCTCTACAACACGCCCACCAATTGCCGCTTTTTCACAGTGATGGTAGCAAGTCTCAGCTTAAAGTAAAGGTGGACACACAGCTTAAGTGAAAAATGGTCAAGAGAAAATATTTAAATGAAACAATAAACTGAAATTTTAATTTAATTAATGAAATAACTACATAATATTAGAGAATTTCTTAATTAAATATAATTTTAAGCTGTCAAATTTTGGTTTAAATTTAATATTTACTTTTGTTCACTTTAAATACATATTTTTATTTATCTCAAGCTTATTAAAAATAAAAAGGCCAACAATATTTTTTTGGTTTTCTTACTTTTATCTTTGATCAAGCTGATTTTTTGACAAGTCAGGGATTTTGGCTTCGATTTTATATACACAAACAACAACAAAATTAAAGCACTCCCGGATTGCCTCAAATTTTTTGATTTGCTTACGTTTTTATTTGCCAATTTTTCCTTTTTGTTTTTATTTTTTTTTGCTTATTTTTTTTTCGTTTGCATTTTTCCATTTTGTATTCCTCTTGTCATTCATATTCGAGTGCTTCCCTTCTTCTGCCGCTGTTGTTGTTGTCACTTTTGCTGTGGCAAGCGTTACGTGTCCTGTTTAACTAATCAGAGACTAACGCCCAGGAGACAAAGCGAAAAAAAAGAAGGAAGAGCCCCGTGAAATGGGATGAAATGAAATGAATTTTGGTTACGATTCATACACTGAGAAAAAAATTAAAATTGACAATTGATCAGTGATTCAGTAAAGTTATTTCTTATAATTTTAAATACATTTATTTTTGCTTATGTATAATTTTTTTAAAGAATAAAAATGGTTTTGGAAATTTATATGTATTTTTTAAATATTTATTTCCTTATTTATATAAGTAAAAATATTTTGTATTATTTAAAATAAATAAATAAATTGAATATAAACAAAATTTCACATTTTCCTAAAAGCACAAAAAGGATATACACCTCTTTTTTTATTTAGCCAAAATTTTCAACATTATAAAGCATTGTTAAAGCCATAACCAGTTGGGAATTCTAGGAAAAATATATCTTTTTTTAAATGTAATTTTTTTTTTTAAGTTATTGTTTATTTTTCTCCCTGTGGTCGCTGTGGCCTGGGCGGTGCATCTATTCTCAATTGTGCGGATTGTCAATCGCATGCAATTTAAATAAATTGAGTGTTTTATTGGATTTTCAATTTGATGCCACCGCACACACACACACACACAGAACACTCCGCTTTCCACCGATTGTTCATATTAATCATCGTCGATTGTATGGCGGTTTTTCGGTAGCCGCCGGAAAAACCAACGAAAAGTAGACCAAGTTAGAAATTTTCTGTACCGAAACCGAAAACATAATCAGCATTCATATATAAATGACATTTGCACGCAATTAATGCACGCCCATTAAAATCAATTTTTTGCTTTCGGCGATTTTGGGTATGTGTGTGTGTGTGCTGGGGAATTTGCTAAATATTGCAGGGAATGCAATTAGGGGGCAAAGGGAAAGGTGCTGAGGGATTGCTAATCGATTCAATTGTGGCGAAATGAAAGCGGAATTCGAATGAATTAATATTGAATGTGAGCTGAATGGTGATAATGGCTGAAGATGGTTGTGTGTGTGTTGCTTTTTGAACTTTAACCTGTTGGGTATTTTTTTATGGGTTGATTATATTCATTTGTTTTGTAAATGTAATGGAAGTTTTAAGGTAGAATTCATATTTACTTTATATTCCTTGTGAAATTTCAATTTAAATATTTAAGAAAATTATGAAAGGATTATGACACTGCTTAAATTTTATTTAATATTAATTAAAATATTTTCTAAAACCATATGATACCTTTAAAAATCAAATTGAAGAACAATTTCAAAGGCAAAAGATTTCAGGGTAATAAGAGTGTGACCTTCTCCCATGCAGTGTCATAACACCATAAAATATTATTAAAATGAAATCCAAGTAGCACATTTAGGTAAATGTTAAAATATAAATGAATGCTTGTACTTGACTTTTCTTAATAAGCTTTTCCCCGGCAAGTGTCAACTTAAATTCTTATTTTAAGCGCTGATAAACAGATTTCATTTTTTTTTTGTATTATTTTTTTGTTAGTATTTTTTGTTGTTGTTGTGGCTGCCGCGTGGATGATTATTATTTTTATTTGTATTTTTATTTTTATTTTTTTTTTGCTCACGCTGGCTGCTTTTCTGCTTCTGCTTTTGTTAAGCCCAAACAAGCGTGTGAAAATTGCAGCTGTGTGTAGGGAATCCTGGGACAGGATGCAGGGACAATGCGTTGTCCGTGGCAACAACAATTGTCGCAATTGTTAAATATTTATAATGATACAACGCCAACTTATTTTTATGGTCGTCTGGACACTTGTGTAAATTATTTAGCTGCCCACGTCCACTAACAAATTTCGCAAAAACATTTATTTACTCGAAATTAAATGCAACAAAAAAGCGTTGACTCGTTACGTTCTTTTATTTTTGTTGTTAGTTGCGCAAAATGAAATATAAAAGTAATTTTTTACAGTTGCACTCGCTCTGCTCGTTGTCTATCTTGCTCATTTTTTTTAATTTGTTCGTTTTAATGAATTTGTATATTTATATGTTGAACATATTTCACTGCCTCCTAGGTGAAATTTCAAAATATATATCTTTATATAAAATACCCTATCGAATACCCAGTTTAAAAAGTTCTTTTGTCAATTGTTTGTCAAAAAAAGAAAAGAAAAGAAAAGGAAAGGAAATGATACTATTTCTATTTTTCCTGACAGCTGCATAATTTTGGTTTACCAAATGTTTCTTCTACTTCGATTTTCTCTCCCACATCGATGACCCAATGAACTTTTGTTTTCCGGATGCCCAGGAAAAATCCCCTTTGGAAATGTATACACATCCTTTTACATACATTCCTACGACTTGAGCAAAAATAAATAAAATTCGAGTTATAAACAAAGAGAAAAATAGATATATAGAGATATATGTGGGGTGGTGGGTAGGGGAATACAAATGCCAAGAATTGATGCAGAATTCGAATAATTTTATGGCATATTTAAGTGTCTGCATAATTTGCTCTCGGCTTCACAGTTGCAAAAAAAAAAAAAAAGAGAGGGAAAAATATAAAAAAAAGAGAAAGAGAAGGAGATGCTTCTGTATCCAGGCTCTACCCCTTCCCTGTATACCGCCCACCCCTTTCGTGCTAGAGATGAGCACGTGATGGGATTACAAAATGCCAAATCGAAGAAAATTTCCATGAATAACTGAGGCATTTGGCTGAAAGTTCGCCGGATTGGCCTTATTGCATAACAATCAGCTTCTGGTGGCTCAATAAAGAAACGATTTCATATCATTCAGTCTGGTTTATATATATGTAAATATATGTATATAACCAACTTTGTATTGTTTGATTGTTTATTTATATATTTTTTTTTGCTTAGTGATTTATGGTTAATTTTGTAGTTTTGTTTGTAGTTTTAATTATTTTTAATTTTTTAATTATTAATATTTTTTTTAAATTTGAATTTTTTTTTTATTTTTTAATTATTATTATTTGTTTTAATTATTTGTTTTTATTGTTTTTTTTAATTATTATTATTTTTTTAATTTTTATTATTTTTAAACTATTATATATTTTTAATTTTTATTATTTTTTAATTATTAACATTTTTTAATTTTTATTATTTTTTAATTAATTTAATTGATTTACAGCATTTTGAGGCAAGTTCTAAATAGTTCTTAGTTGTTGTTTCAAAAATATTTGCATAGTCATTTCCTATTGTTTTCTTTATAATTCCCAATGGGTTCTAGCAGAATATTACACTAAATAGTGGCTTCCTAGTACTGCAAATATTACCCTTGAAGAGTTTTCCCCATTTTTGTTTGACCATCTCTATATATTTGCGGTTGGCTTTGGTCTACAGTTGGTACCCCTTGACCCCTGACCCCACACACAGATACTCGTTTTTCCGTTTCTATGCCTGTGGGTTCTCCAAAGGACGAGTGTGCCTGTGTTGCTGTGTGTGTGTGTGTATGGATGTGCACATGACATGAGGCACAAAAGGTTCAACTGACTGTAAAACGCTTAAATTGATTTAAATGCAAAGTCGACCCGAGAGTCCGAAATGAATGAATGAGCGAATGAATGAATGAATGAACGGAACGAGTGGAGTAAGTGATTGGATAGTAGGGTTTTTTCCCCCCTAACCATTTGCCTTCTCTATTTTGTTTTTAGAGGTTTTTTTTGCCTGTATGGCCCCTGTCTGGGGCAGTCAGCATTTGACTGCCACCTTGGGGCTATTTTCCACCCCACAATTTCCACCTCTATACACACCTCTCCCAAAAAACCTCCAATGCTCACACATTTTCGGCAAGTGTAAGAGCACGAAAAGTTTGTTAGACTCTAAACCGCAAAAACATAACAAAAATACACCTAAAGAACCAAAAAAAAAAAAAATATATATATATATAAAGACAGCAAGAGTGTGAGGTAGGGAAAAGTTTGTGTGGAAACTCAATGAGCTCAAAAATCTCTTTTTAATACTTGGGCATAACTAAATTAACAAAGCATAAGTAGAAACTAAGCCAAGCTGGTGAGTGTGTGTGTGTGTAGCTGTAGCTGTATCTGTATCTAGATTTGTATTTGTATCTGTGTATCTCTGGGATGTCTGCTGCTGAAGTTTTGGCTTCATTTAACAATTTTAAACAAATTAAATTTTTGCAAATGCATAGCCAATGCGATTTTCCAGCTAGTATTTTAGATTGAGGCAATTTTCCAAGGGAAAATGAAGAGCTTGTCTGAAGGAAAGCAATATTTAAGTTAAATTGTAGTTAAAAATTACAGTTCTTAAAAGGATTTTATGGTTTTTAAATATTTAAACAAAGTAACAAAGTTTTTTACAAATAAATATATAAATATTATTTAATATTTTTTAATAATAATATTTTTATTTTTAAACCTTTTTAATACCAGTTCTTATTACTATTTAGTTGGCATTAAAAATACATTGCTTCAACTTTTTCTAACCAGACAGTTTGACTTAACTTGGCCCTTTCATCCCTTTTGTAATCTCCCAGACAGAAAACAAAACAGGAAAACAAAAATTTATACTATAAAGAAGAGCACTACAGTGTGTACTCAAATGAGAGTTATGATTTGGAAAATGTTTTCAGGCTTTTCATTAGAAATATTTATAGACAAGCCAACACTTAAACTTCAAGGATTTTGTTAACAAACTTGTTAAGTGTGTTTTGGTAATTAATAAAATAAAACACATGCATATTTTATATATATTTTCCTTCAGGGTTTTCTGCCTAAAACACGAACTGCGTTGCGCAATAAGATGGACAGGGACATGGTCAGGATATGGAAACAGGCAGTTGGGGCAGGCCTAGAAGAGAGGCCAAAACCGGGACGGTTAGACATATAAACGCTTGCAGGTTGTATACAAATTTTATATGCAAATGAAGGCAAACAACAGAAACAGACAGCGGTGGAAAAAAAAGACTTTCTTCTTTTTTTTCTCGTTTTGCCCATTTTATTTGCTTCTAATGTGGAGGAGTGGCCGGCGGCTAGCGGGGGGGCAGGTGAAATGGACAAGGGCAGGACTCACTTCCTGGACGGTGTCACTCTGTTTAAGGATGCCCCTTCAGGGATAACGAAGGATGAGTGGAAAACTTAGTTTTTTGCTGCCTTTTTTTTTTATTATTTTGTTCTGCCTTTATTTTTTGTATATATTTTTTCTGTTTTATTTTATTTTCTTTATTTTTTTTTGGTCTTGTTTTGTATTCCGTGACTCCTTCTCGTGCCTGAGCCTATGAATTGAATTATTAAGCATGCTCTCTCGCTGCCAAAAAGGGGCGGCTGGTTGGGTTTTCTTTTTTTTTTTTTGTGGGCGTGGCAGGTCATTCAAATGCAAAAAGAGCGTCGCGATTTTCTGCTCAAATGGAAGCGCACAAACTTCAGGAAAGTAAAAAAAATATATATAAAAAGGTATATAAATAAGAAGAAAAACGTATAGAGGCGGCGTTTTTCAACGAAACATTTTCACGGCGGCCAAACGAAATGAAAATGTTCGACGGCAAATAAATGAAAATTAACTAAAGTGGGGGTGGGGAGAACTCAACTCAATTGTAGCTCAACTAAAGTGCCATGTTATTATCCTTAAAGAATAATTAAATAAAAGTAAATATAGGTTTATCTTTTTCAGGGGGTTTTCTAAAGGATTGTAGGTGCGCTCTTTAGAATGTGTTTTGGGGACTAAAATATATTTCCTTTAAATTATTAAAAACATTTCATCATATATTCAACACAAAATCTTTATAAAAATATATTTAAATTTATGAAATATATATTTTAAGCCTTAAATAGAATTTATACAATTTTTAAAAGAATTTTAAGTATTAATTTCAAACCTTTTAAAAGAAAGTTTTTAAATAAAGGAAAATTTACTCATCAAAAAAATAGCAAAAAAGTATTTAACTTAAACTAAACCTTAGAAAAATTTAAATTAATTAAATTTAAATTAAATGAAATTTAATTTATTATAAATTAATTAAAAAGCTCGGGGGAAAAACGTAAAACTGCCCTTTTGCTACACTCAAAACACTTTCCACTCGAAGAAAAATATAAAGAAAATACATAAAAGTGTAAAAGGCATAGGCGTAGGTCATATATACATATGTATAAACAAAGTATGGCAAAAAATGTATATAGAAAATACAATAAAAAATAACAACAAATAAAAATTGCAAACAAGGACAAAACTTTTCTAATCTAAAAAAGCACAAAGGCAAACAACACACTAAGCTATGGCAAAAAGGGGGTGAAAAGTAAAGTTTTTCTAGCAGAAGGGGGGGTTGTGGGGGGAGTGGTAGGCCAAGTGCAAAATAAAATTATGGCATTAAATTTTCATGTCAATTACAAACGGCGACAGCAAAAACACAAGAGTGGAGTGAGAGCTCGGTAAAAGCCAAGAAGCTGGCCATAATAAATGACCCCTCTCTCAAAAAAAAAGAAAAAGAAACTCCGCCCCTGGTTAAAAGCAGGTGTCAAAAGCAAGTGGCGCACTTGCAATTACAACAACAAAGGGCAAAGGGGAAGAGAAAAGTCAGGCAAATATTTAAATGAAAAACAAAGCAAATGCAAAAATTATTGCATATTTTTTGGCGACCAAAAGGGAGTCAAGTTAAAACCGGAAGGGGTAGCCTTTTGCAGCCTAAAATTTGAAGTTTTTAACTATATTTTATATATTTCTTTAAATATTATTAATTTTAACAGGTATTTCTTAATTTTCATCATAATATTTAGCAGTTTACCCCTTAATAAATCCTAAAAATATTTAAATAAATATATTCACACCACTTTGCAAATCCCTGCCTTAAGTAACATTATGTATATTTAGCGAAATGGAACTTTTAAAGGTTTATTTGACATTTTCTGGCAATACCTTTGAGCCAAGTTTTTGCACTAGTTTCTTGTTTATACAAAAAAAAGTATAAGTACTATGTGTATATATATACATTTTTTCTTCTCATTTTCGAAGCTTCTTCGCCTCTTCTCGCTTTTTGTAAAGTAGGTAAAAACTTTTTCGTTTCCTCTTTGGCATTTTGGCCACCTACTTTTGGCCGAAAAGCTTGAGAGAGTTGGCCAGAAGCAGAACCTAGAGCTAGAGCTAGAGCATTTTTTCGCATTGCCGTTTATTTCCCTTTTATTTTGTTGGCCAATTTCCGGTAATTCAGTTTTATGCAGCAAACTTTTCTATTTTTTTCCCCCCCCATTTCCCACCTCTCGCCATTTTCGCATCACATTTATAAATAAATATGTTTTTCGTTTTTCTCTCGTTCTTTATTTTTTTTTCTGCGTGGCTTTTGCTGGTGTTTGTGGGAGTTTGCGAGGTTTCCAGTAGTACCCAAGGTCATTGAGATGTGTAAACTTTTGCCCATTTGCAGTTGGGCGAAGCAACAAATGATGATGAACATTTTTATGGAGCAGCACAGTGCGTTTCACATCGTTAAATCACTGACAAGGGATCAGAGTTTGAGTAGTCTGTGAAGTTGCGCGAATTTCATGGATTCCATTCGGATACGGATATCCTTGGTTGTGGATTTATTATTTCACTTTTCAGCATTTTATTTCAGCAATTTTATTATCGATCCATAAGGGTTATGGTTTTTCATTGAAGGGGAAATGTTTGTTATTGCATATTTTATTAATTATTAAATAATTCCAGACTTGTTTGAAATTTTTATATATTATTTTTATGTAAACTTTCATTTGAAATAAAAGTTTTTACTAACTGTGCAGTTTATTAAATATTAAAATGATGTTTTTCTTGCTGGTTTATTGTAGAATAATTTTATATATTATATATTATATATTTAAAATAATATTTAAAATAATATTTTAATATATAATAAGAGAAATATTAAAATATATATAACAAAAATTAATACTATACAAAAAATTGATTTTAGCTTTAGGTTTTTTTTTAAATCAAAGAATTATAAATTATACATCTCATATATAAAGATCTAGACATCCTTTTAGAATTATTTCCCTCAAGTTTAAAACCATATTTTCATCACGAACCGCACTGTAAACTCTATATTACAGCCGACTCTAAATTGACTTAGATAATTTTCACTTTCACAGCAACGCACTGCCAGGCTTTCCGCCTGCCTCCCTCTTAATTTGATTAGAAAAGTTTCGACTTAAAAAAAAGTATCCATATATATGTATATATATAAACGAGAAAAATCTGAAATTTTATGACTTCAAGAGGCAAAAATTTAAGAATCCACAGACAAAAGACCAGAGAGACAGAGAAAGAGATGGAGAATTGTATGGATGGAGAAATATTGTTCCGAATTTTCCAACCATTTTTTCCGCACTTTTTCTCCTCTTCTCGCACTTGTTGTTTTCGCTATTACCCCCTTCCTTTTCAGTTGCTTTGTTGTGGTCTCCACTTGAAAAATTTGATTGGCAAACAAGATTTTTGCTGCAGCTTTTTTTTTTGCTTTTGGTTTTGGTTTTCCTGTTGGTTTTTGTCATTTTCGGCAATTGGCTAAAAGTTAATGGAGTAGAGAATAGAGGGGAGGGAGTGGGTACTAACAGAGTTCTTAAGTGAATCGCTTGGAAACTACAACTAAATTGTGAGAGAATCGGAGACAAAACAAATTCAAATCTGTTCAAGGTAAGGCAACATAATTTAGTTTGTAATTGAAATTTTTTAAGAGAACTTTTCAAATTAGAGGAAGTGATTTTATTTTTAAATTAAGAACTATTTTTGGGAAATAATTAGGCTACAAATTAAATTTTCGGGAATTATTTAAAGCTCAAATATATTATAAGGTATTCAAATATGATATTAAAATTATTATTTGCGGCTTAAAGAAATCCTTTAAATATTTTAAATACAACATTTTTATTAATTAAATAAAAATATTAATAATTAATAACATACCTAAATATTAAAAGCATTTTTTGTATGTGAAACAATTTTTTACAATTTTTTTTTTCAACAATTTTATTGTTCTTTTGAAATTTTATACAAAAAATTGTAAAAAAATGGCACCTTAATAAATGTAATTTAATAAATAAATACTAATAATATACTCAAATTAAATATTTTTATTTGTATATATTTTTAATAAAGTTTTCTATTAATTATGAATTAATAATAGGAGAAAACTGTTCCCAATAAGCGTGAATTTTGCGTAGTTCTGCAGGTTAAGGGCGTCGTTTTTTGGCCATCATTCCATTAACAAAGACCGGAAGCGGAATACGACCACCTCTGACCCCACTTCACACCACCAACAGCAGCTACACACACCCACCCCCGCACTCTTCTTTTCCATATTTATGACGTGGACGCCTCTGCTAATTGACTTGAAACATTTTTTCCATGTTTCTCCAGGACAGAAGGAACAAAAGGAACAAGTCATTTTGCATTGATTGATTGATTGATTGATGGATGGTTGGATGAACGGACTGATTGGCTTGGCTAGGATTTCACTTGCACTCAAGCAACAGCCGCTAAATGCAAGACAAACATGGAAGTCAGGGTGCCTGGGGCAAAACAGAAAAAAAACGTAGCATACTTAGGCTGCATGCATGAAATATGAAAGCGAAAACTTGCTTGGTCTTGGGGAAAAAGGTCCTGCAGCTAAGTTCTACATGTTTTGATGTGTTTTTTTTTGTGTAAAACCTTTTTAAGCCTTCTTTGCTACTTGTAAGCCTTGGTTGGTTTTTGTAAGTTGAATATATACTTATAATTTCTAACGAAAAGTTGATGGAATTGCTTGGAATATTAAGGTGAAATTGGGTTATAAATAACATCAAAAAATAGTTATTAATAATAGTTAGGTTTATATAATTGGATAAATATTTATAAAAACTTGAAGTATAAATATTATTAATTTATATATAATTAAATATAAAAAAAGTAAAAAATTATTAAATATAACCTTCTGGCAGCCCTAAAAAAACCCTTAGAAAATGCAACTCTGCATTCTTTTTTGCAGAAAATGCAACTCTGCTTTCGAGTCAAAGGCTTATCAAAAAAAAAAGGAATTGCATTAATTGTTAGTTCAGTAAAAAAAGTATAGAAATTAAGTGAATAAAAGTTAAACAAAGGTAACCGGATAACTTCTAGTCTATTTTTATCACAGGAACTTGCCACTTGTTTTACCAAAATATCAACACCTATTAAAAATAATATTTACTCTTATATTTGCCTTGACTCTTTTATTAATTGTTCACTTGGTAAATCCAGACACAACTTACCATAAGAGGGAAATGTCCAAGTATAAATGTCGCCGAATTTTCTCCTCGCCTTCTTCTTCTTCTCTTTGCTGGTATTATTTTTGTTGTAATTTTTCTTTATGCTTTCTTGATGTGTTGTTGTTGTTGTTGCTGTCGGCTTTTGTGGGTCCGTCCTGGACCTGATGTTGTGTATTGTTGTTATGGCCAAGTGGATTTTGTGTTTGGCCTTGGAGGCAACAAACGACAACGACTAGGCGCTCTGTGCCGCCCCTCGAAAAAAGAAAACGGGTTTACTGGCTGGGGTCCTACTTCTAGAATTTTGTTCTTCTTCTTGTTGTTGTTGTTGTAGCTGGTTATTTTTTATATTTTGTTGTTGCTGCAGGTGCAACTTGTGTCGGATGCTGGATGAATGAGATGCTTAGTTGCCTTCTTCTTTTTTTCGCAGACCGGTTGCACAGGAAGCTGGCCAACACATATGCACACACTGACACACACACACTGACACACACACACAGAGACACAAATGAACTAAAAAAAAAAATTTAATTTATTTTAATTGGGCTTTTCCTTTTTTTAGCGGGGATATTTTTCTGTTGCTGTTGCTGTGCGGCTTTCATGCAGCCTGCTTTGTTTTGCATTTTCGGTTATCACTTAAAAAAATAATGGTTGCCTTTAAGCCTTTTTAGTATTCCTTCTCCTTATTTTTGTTTTTATGATTTTTACTTGTTTATGTGTATTTTTTTTATTATTATAAATTTTTATTTTAAATTCTTGTTGGGTTGCATTTTATTTTGTTTTTATTTTTGTTGTGATTTTATTGGTTGTTATTGTTGTTGTTGCGGTGGGGAGCAACATGCAACCGAATCACACGACTGTCTGCTGACACGGCGGAACACGTACTAAAAACTTGTTATAGGAAAATCGCTGGGAATTCGTCGCTCGCTCGTTCTTCGTTCGCCTCTGCAGTTCTGCCAGCGTCGCCGTCTGCGTCGGCGTCTCGGTCGCTGTTAACAGAGGCACGCGCATGCAAAAAAGCCAAGGCGGAAAAACTGTTCCCGAAACTGCGTTCGCGTGCCTCTGCTAAAAATAAAAGAAGCCGAACATGAAAACCGAACCCAGCCGAGGCCCCAACGAAGGCCCCACCACCACACTTGAGGGGGGGACGACTCCTCTGTGTGTTTGTACTAAATTTAAACGAAGTCAAACGAACAAAAGGCAACCTCGGCGGAGGGCCAGGCGAAACCAGGTCGCTTCGTTCAAACTGTTAAGGATATTAACAGCAGCAGAGGCACCCGCTAACAGTGCATCTTTGGGGGAGGGAGAGGGGAAAAAGGAGGAGTAGGAGTGGTAGTGGGAGCAGCAGTCGGGGGGCGGCTTAAGTGATATTATAGCCCGGCATAAATTAGCCATCGGGTCCCCGACGCATTAAAATCTTGATTGGTGGCCGGCAGATGCAACAGTCACTGTTCCCATTCCCGTCCCCCTCGTCCCAAAAAAAAAAGGAAGATCCGGAAGTGCCACACAAAGGTGACAGCGACAGCGGGCATGCCCCACATCTGAATGAACATGCAGATATAGTGCTTATGTATATGTATTTGTATATATGTAAGTATGTGTGACATATATCAGGGAAATTTCAGGAAAACCAAGAAGTCCTTCAGGGGTTATCGAGAGATTTTCTAGGCAATTTTGAACCTTGGTCTTGGACTAAAAAACTTGTAACCTTTCAGGATTCAACCTTTAACCTTTGTATAATTATTAAATATTATAAGATTTAGATATAATAATTAACTATTATTATAAAAATTATAAAGAAATATTTAAAAATAAACTATTGCCATTTAAATTATATAAAAACAATATATTTATTTGAAAATGTTTATGAATGAAGGATAATAAAATTTACTCTTTTAATTCTTTAAAAATATTTATATTGAGAATTAATTCTTCTTATTTTGCTAAAATATTTGCAAACTAAATTTTATTGTTAAAACCATAATAAAAAATATCAAATATATTTTTTTAAGTATAATTTTATAATGAATATTTTTGTTTAGAACT